>VVHJ01030462.1:5173-16522 GCA_015107715.1 Tylochromis polylepis
TAAAAGTAAAAAAAATTTTTTTTTTTTTTTTTTTTTTTTTCTTTCCTGATTTTTGTCTTGTCTTATTTTGGCGAACCCATGTTAACTGTATCCTTGGTTACCTGTTCTTAACTGAAAGAAATGTCCTCTGGTGTGGTCTTCTGCTGCTGAAGGTTCAATGCCTTGTGCTCTTCTGCAGAGATGCTGTTCTGTATACCTTGGATTTAACGAGTGGGGATTTGAGTTAATGTTGCCTTCCTCTCGGTAGGCTGGCCATTCTCCTCTGACCTCAACAAGGCATTTTCACCCAGACAACTTCCCCTTACTGGATATTTTTTCTTGTACTAGTTTCTGTAAACCTTAGAGATGGGTATGTGGGAAAATCCCAGCACATCAGCAGTTTCTAAAATGCTCAAACCAGTCCGTTTTTACCAACAACCCTGCCTCATTGAGAAGCATTTAAATTTCGTTTCTTCCTCATGCTTGGCTTGAACTTAAGCAGACCGTGTTGACCATGTCTACGTGCCTAAAAGCACTGAGCTGCTGCCATGTGATTGGGTGATTAGATACTTGTATGGAAGTCCACTACATTTAGAAAATGAGATCTGGTTGTTTCTCACATTTACAAGATGGTGTTTTTAAAAAAAGAAAGAAAGGGGAAGACTTGAGGCCACAAGTTTCAGGTTTTTAAGATTTCTTCACTTCTGCAGAAAAAGATGGCAAATTCAGTGTGTTCAGTTTTTCATAATGTAGACGAGCACGGGCTAAAAAACTGGTCCTGTTGCAGCATAGGTATGTGCAGCACAGGATACTCGCGCAAAGATCAACATTTCTGTCACCTAGAAGCTTTTCATTTGACAATAAAGGTTTATGCTGAAACTGACGTTCATTAGATTATATCTGATCTGATATCAGATTTAGCCAAATCAGCCCATTTACAAGTTCTTTTCCTGTACTCATCAGTTTTTCTAGTACAGAAGCTTGACTTTATCATTATTGCTTTATAGCATTAATGATACACGTATTGCTCCAGCTCTAGCTAAACTAAAGTTAAAGCTTCCACTGTTAAACACTGACTGCAGTTTGCATGCATACCTCACAATAGTCAAGCTGCTCATGATGATATTTTCACCCTTCCATTTCTTTAGTTGTGTCACAAACCGTTTGCGTTGGGACGAAGAGGAAGTAGGTTACCTCTCTGCAATACTATACTCAGGCCAACATTATTTAGTGGGCAGACATTTCCTCATTGTGCTTTGACTTTGCATCATGAAAATACTAGAGTACCTTATTTAACATAATTTACAAGTGGGTTCGGTTATTTATTAATCCATAGAAACACTCGAGTTGTTGGATAAATTGTAAATGTATAATTATCATACAGAAGATAAGACATATTATAGATTCAGTTTTCTGTAAATGTTGGCAGACAAGCACAAGTAGTCATACCGAATTGGGTATGTTTTCAAGGTTTACGGTCTTTAATGGTGCTCATGGGTGTGTTTAGTGCCTTGTTGGAGATATTCATTGAAATTCATGGTCACAGAAACGTTATTGTTACTGGAACAGAAAACCTACCGAGAGCAAGAGATTAACTTCTCACTCTCCACCTTCAGAACCTCAACACCACCCACTGATTGAACAGAGTGGAGCACAATGTGCACAGCCTGGTACATCAGAAATGTCTGCCATCTAGTGGACGTACTCAGCAATGAGCAAGGATTATTAGAACTGGGAGCAACAGGAGTGTTTAGTGCCTGTTGGAGATGTTCATTGAAATTCAAGGTCACAGAAACGTTATTGTACCCGCCATGTTTTTACTTATTATCTGTCTCCAAATTTACCTCTTTGTCTTTTGTCTAATTTTTTAAGTCCTCCATGTCTGTTAGGGCGCAGCCCTAAATCTCTTTTAATCTGGCAATAAGGCACTGAAAGCCTTCCGGTAATTACTTTGGGGGGTTTACAGACACAGACTGTCACATGTTAGACAGATTGTGA
Organism: Tylochromis polylepis; assembly: GCA_015107715.1. Lineage (NCBI taxonomy): Eukaryota > Metazoa > Chordata > Actinopteri > Cichliformes > Cichlidae > Tylochromis > Tylochromis polylepis. Next base: position 7,151 of record VVHJ01030462.1, read on the forward strand.
TGATTGTGATTCATAAAATCAACCGACCTGCACAATCCCCTCTCTCTCTCTCTCTCTCTCTCTCTCTCTCAGTCTGTATGATGAACATCCACAAGCGATGTGTCGCCAACGTCCCGAGCCTGTGCGGGACGGATCACACGGAAAGGCGAGGACGCATCCACATCTCTGCGCACATCACTGACGACACTCTCACCGTCACCAGTGAGTGCTCCCACACACGCGAGAGCGCTGAGTGCCTCTTAAAGCTCTCTGCCAGCCTAAGACTAAAACTGGAAAGTCCATTAGTTGATCAATGGTCCAACGATTGACCCACATTGCCACTGGGACATGCAGCCACGTGCCAGCGCTCTCTTTCAGACAGCTGTGGATTGATTATGGAACAGAAACTAAACTGTTGTTAAGTGTTGTCTAATGTGGCCAGAGTTATGTAGGGCAGGCCAAAGCTTTAGACATGGATGGGTTACGCTAACACTTTGGGAAAGGACAAATTGCGGACAGTCTAAAAGTGTGTTTTATCTTGGGATCTTCTTCTGGCACTTATTTGTATTCATGTCCTCCTTCCCCCCCACACCGCAGTCAAAGAGGCTAAGAACCTGGTGCCCATGGATCCCAATGGCCTGTCAGACCCCTACGTCAAGCTCAAGCTGATTCCCGATCCCAAGAGTGAAAGCAAGCAGAAGACAAAGACCATCAAATGTTCCCTCAACCCCACGTGGAATGAGACCTTCACTTTGTGAGACACCTTTTGTTGAACATAACTTGCACTTTTATTAAAGTTACTTACTTGGCCTCGTTTTCAGTCACATACGCGCAAAGCTAACTGGAGCTCATGCAAGTGACCCAGTCCTCTCTCCTTCTCCTGTTTGTGGTCATTGTTTTTCGAGCTATTCTGGGGTAGGAAAGGTATGAAAAAGTGTGAGTTTGCTGCATTGTTTTCAAGTTTGTACAGAGAGAGATGAGAGGACTGTGATCTTGGGTTTTCATTTTTAGCTATATTAGGAACACGCTTTATCTTCCATTTGACTGTCCTCCGTTTTTTTTTTTTTTCTCTTTTTAGCAACCTCAAAGAAACTGACAAGGACCGCCGTCTGTCAGTAGAGGTCTGGGACTGGGATTTGACCAGCAGGAATGACTTCATGGGATCACTGTCCTTCGGGATCTCAGAGCTACAGAAACAAGGGATAGATGGATGGTGAGAATTTGGAAAATTACACGGGTGTAACTAGAAATGATACAGGCAGGAAGTGCTGGGGTGTGAATGTTTGGGAGGCTTTGTTGTCATAGTCTGTTGATAATCCTGGATTTTGTCTGGCAATGCTCTGCTTTCATTCTGGGGTTTAGGTTTAAGCTGCTGTCCCAGGAGGAAGGAGAATACTTTAATGTTCCCGTCCAGCCAGAGGGCGAGGAAGGTAATGAGGAGCTACGGCAAAAGTTTGAGGTAAGACGCACAGAAATCGAGGAGAATGACGACTGGTTTAATTTGGGCTCTTGCCTATTTCTTGTCCTCTCATAAACTGCTTCTTCCCCCTTCCCCATTGTAATTCTCTCTCCAGAGAGCGAGAGTGGGTCCAGGGAAGCCCACTGACTCCTCTTCTTCCTCCTCGGTGTGCAAGTATGACAGCAACGGCAATCAGGACCGCGTCAAGCTCTCAGATTTCAACTTCATCATGGTTCTGGGCAAAGGCAGCTTTGGCAAGGTGGGGCGCGCATCAGTAGAAATGTGTCGTTTCTGATGTAAACATGGTGGCCGGTGGGCAGAAAAGCAAAATTAAAACTCACTCATTTCCTTTGGTTGACTCCCTCAAAGGTGATGCTGGCTGAGAGGAAAGGTACAGATGAGTTGTACGCTATCAAAATCCTGAAAAAAGACGTGGTGATCCAAGATGATGACGTGGAGTGCACCATGGTGGAGAAGAGAGTCCTCGCCCTGTCAGGAAAACCACCTTTCCTCACTCAGCTGCACTCATGCTTCCAAACCATGGTGAGACGGCTTGAAGCGTGACCAGCTTCTTACTTATCTTTTATTTTGGTATCAGAACGTTTTTCATGACTTGTTTGCTTTGGTCTGAGATTACTGTGTAAATTTGAACTGCGTAATTATCAGCCTGTCGGTAAACTGTGATTCTGAATAATTTATTCTTCTATTCTGGTCTCCTGCTTTCTTTATTGCTTCTAGGACCGATTGTATTTTGTCATGGAGTATATTAATGGAGGAGACCTTATGTACCATATCCAACAGGTCGGCAAGTTTAAGGAGCCTCATGCTGTGTGAGTGTACACACACACACACGTGTACACACACACACACGTGTACACACACACACACACGTGTACACACACACACACACACACACACACACACACACACACACAGTGAGTTTGATCAAATCTCGGAGAGAATCAAGCATTTTCATGCGCTTAAACAATCTCCCACTTAAGCAGCTCAATGGTGATTAACAAAACTGAATTTGGCATCCAGACGTTGCCTTTCCTTAACTAATAATTTTAGTTTCACATGAAAGTTCATGTGTCACCATTATTAATTTGTTTTTGCTTCTCCTTGTCTATTCTTGCTTTCTTACTTATTAGTGATGCAACAATACTCCAGATCTCCAAATCGCAGTTCAGGACTAGGATAACTTTGCATATTCACAGTACCAAATAATCCTTTTTTAATATAACACTGGAGCTCGGTGCAGCTCGTCAGTTAATCCACTGTCTCAAATGAGCAGTTTTAGCTCTCTTCTTCCTTCCATTAGGTCGGCCACTCTTTGACTGGCTCCGTCTTGCAAACAGAAGGTTTGAACAGCAAGCTGTGTTCCTGTGATGACCTCATTAAACATATCTGCTCTCACTGACTCAGTGTTTAGTCTGAAAGAAGAGCTTTTGACGTACATGGAGTGAGATAAAAATTAAATGATACTTTCACCGTTTGCCATTTTGTCAACAGAGCTGGAGGAAAAAAAATATTTGATCCCCTGCTGAATTTATAGGTTCGTTCTCTTATAAAAGAAATGAAGAGTCTCTATTTTTATGGTAGTTTCATTTTATTTCCCCCTACTGCATGACAGGAAAAAAAAAGAAAAGTCTAATATGTGCCCTATAAACATAACAGCTCAGGGAATCTTAACTACCACCTACCACAGCTCCACTTGGCTCATTAACATAAGCAACATGTGCACGTGGCTAATTAGCATGCCATTACATAATGCAAGTTAATAGCACTATTTCTCAACCTGTATCTACACACATGGTGTTTACACAAGCACAATCAAAACATGCCCTTAATAGGAAATGTTTAAACAGATGGTGAGTTAAACTGTGTATTCCACCTCAAAGCTTTGCTAACATAGCTCTAGTGTTAGCTACAGGGATGAAGCAGCCCTTCCATTTTTCTGCCACTGTTGTCACATAATCCTTCACAGTCTGTATTTACATTCATGCACTCAGCAGCTGGTCTTCACATAATGCTGACATCTTTGTTGGAGACTGTGCAAACTTAAGGTCTAGATAACCTGTCATCTGGTAAAGGTTTAACAGGTACTTCCTGTTTTAACACTTGCGTAGATGTGTGTATGAGGAGAGACGAGCTGCTTCGCATTAAAAGCCCTGCAGTTCAGAAAATGTATACGTTACTTAAACTGGCAAAACTGTTATAAAATGATCTTTTTATGCATTTTCTACTTTAATAAATATCCTAGCGACTACTTACAAATGTTGTTTTTCTCATTCATGGTGCTTAAAAAATGAAGATGGATGAGGCACAACAGTGTGGGAGAAATGACTTGTAACTTGTATTCAACACTTTTTAACCTCTCTGAAGGGTCTCAATATGAGAGCTCAGAGCATCACCCACTCCAAACGTACCTTACAGTTAAAGACTGATGTTTGCCTCTGTTTTAGGTTTTATGCTGCTGAGATTGCCATCGGCCTGTTCTTTCTTCACTCCAAGGGCATTGTGTATCGGTGAGACGGTTTTTGAATCTGCTCGGCTCCTCGTGTGTAGTTTGCGGTCACTTTTTAGTTTACAGATGTGAGTAACATCTGTGTGTATTTGGATGTGTTTGCAGGGATCTGAAGCTGGACAATGTGATGCTGGACTCTGAGGGCCATATAAAGATCGCAGACTTTGGAATGTGTAAAGAAAACATGCTTGATGGCATTACCACAAAGACTTTTTGTGGGACGCCAGACTACATCGCTCCAGAGGTGTGTTGGCCACTAGCTAATTGATGATTGGTTTATTTTAATCTTTCAGACATTGATTGCAACCCTATTCTTTCCCCTGCAGATCATAGCCTATCAGCCTTACGGGAAGTCTGTGGACTGGTGGGCTTTCGGAGTCCTGCTTTATGAAATGCTTGCTGGGCAGGTTTGTATGCATCTATTGCTTACCCTCCTTAAATTATTATTATTATTTTGGTTTGTTTTGGTTTTTTTTTACAAAAACGACAACTAAAAAAAAGGGTCCGCATTTGTGCCTCTCTAGCCGCCTTTCGATGGTGAAGATGAAGATGAGCTTTTCCAGTCCATCATGGAACATCACGTCTCATACCCTAAATCCATGTCCAAAGAAGCAGTCTCTATCTGCAAGGGGGTAAGAAAACATGCTTGTATGCACGTACACGCAGGGTAACTCCTAATGTGGCCCCTGAAACCGCTGCTTGTTTTCACTCTGAACACTGGAAGGTTCATCATATTAAGGGCTGCTGCGTGTTAGTGCGCACCCTCCAACATGAGGGTGAACTGCCAGCAACAGCTCATGGCAGGAAACAGTGATTGTACTTGTTTATTTGGCCTCCACACCTCTTCATCTGTGATATGTTTTTTTTGTTGTTGTTTACTAATACGTTAAATAGTTACAGTACGTATTAATAAAGATCACTGTTTTTCATCTCATTAATAATATTTTGCATGACATAATGACTCTGCATTGCTGTGTATTAATTTAAAGAGGCTGCTTTTATGTAATACCTACATGTTTAGGGTTGAGTATGGGTCAGTCTTAAAAAGACTAAACCAATACAACTCATTTTGCATTGTATGTCTGTGTGTAATCTCTAGCTGATGACCAAACACCCGGCTAAGCGTCTGGGCTGCGGCCCAGAAGGTGAGAGAGACATCAAGGAGCACGCTTTCTTCCGCTACATAGACTGGGAAAAACTGGAGAATAAGGAAGTCCAGCCGCCTTTCAAACCGAAAGCTGTGAGTATATGACACGCTGACTCACTTCAGCTGTTCATTTTATCGGTCTTCACTAAATGCCTTAGAAATCTTTGCACAGTAGTGAAGAAAATGCCACAGTTTGCTCAAACCTTTAAGGTAAGTTATCAGAATTAGTTTGCTCATCCTTCAAACCCAACCATTACCTACCGTTGGTCACTACTCTCACCAAAGCAGAGCTGATTTTTTTTTTCTTGTGAGCGTAGTCACCAATGATGAAGCCAAGATGTCACCTGGCTCACGTATGGACCAATGGAAATCCACAGTTTCGGCTGTGAATGATTTGATTGGTTGATGCCATGTTTTAGTTGTATTTCTCTTTTTTCTCTTTGTTTTCCTTTTTTTTTTCCCCTGTCATCCTTCATCAAACTCACTGCATCCCCCCATCTCTCTCCTCTCCTCTCCATGGCAGTGTGGGCGTGATGCGGAGAACTTTGACCGCTTTTTCACACGCCATCCCCCAGAGCTGACCCCCCCAGATCAGGAGGTTATAGCCAACCTGGACCAGCAAGAATTCCAAGGCTTCTCATTTGTTAACCCTGAGTACTCTTGCACAGATCACTGACCATGCTGTATATTACTGCTCTGCATTACTATCTCTTGCACCACACATACTGTACAAGACGACAAAAAAAATAAAAAAAATCACAATTTAATACCCAGGCTGTATTTGGCAGGGTGAAAGAAATCACTCAGCATCTTGGGAAATGTCTTTTTCTTTTGGTATCAAATTGTGATGAGTTAGATAACATAACTCTAGTGTTAATATGCGTGGCGCTGTAGCTAGGGAGGGATTAAGCCTCAGTCACAAAGTCCTAGAGACCACTCAGCAACCCCCTGGCATGTAAAATGTGTGTTCTCTGACTGGTTGGAGACTGGTTGCTAGCTGTTGCTAGGTAAAACCGTCGCACAGAGGGTGCTGCACCAAAAACCTGCATGCTATTTCTGTGGTTGCCTGTAGCTTGCATGGAAGATGCCAAATAGTTTCTGTAGTTACTCTCCAAATTTTAGTAAAACTTTAAAAAGACAGTTTGTATTCAAAGTAAACGTTGTGCTTTTTAAAACATTTTGGTTGCAGCAGTAAGGCACAACGTTTACTTTGAAGGCGAACATTTTCCAAGTAGTGTGAGTCTTTTCAGACAAATCTGCGTGTTCCATATAAGCTAACTGCATGGAGGTTTTCAGCCCACAGCCCTCTTTGTGACCAATTTCACCTAGCGACAGCCAGTATCCTCTTGCCAACTGGTTACGGAATACACACTTTTCCCTAGCAACAGGTGGTTACCAGGGGTCGCTGACCAGCAGTTCGCATCAAGTGTGCAAGCACCTAGAAACAGCTAGCCTGGCTCTTTCTAATCTCAACAATAAGCCATTTAGAACTAAAGCAGATTAACATGTCTCTGTGGTTTTACAGATATGCAATACAACGAAGCTGTGAGTTGTGGCTTAAAACCATAAAAAAAGCAGTAAAACTGTGTGGCTTTATGTGGAAGCTAGCAAGCATAAGCACAGATATCCTGGTTGGTGAAATAGTGTTACACCATGTAAAACCTCCCGAAGATGCTTAAAGGTCATCAGTGGCCTGTAAGGAAAGAGTCACATGACAGACGATGACACTGAAAGGTAGCATTTAGCTGCTCTTGAGCAACCTGGTTGGTTTACCTTCTGGCACTGCCGAAAAGTTTGATAGGTAGCACATAAACAGCGGCCCATTTAAAAAGTATAGCTCCTGAGCAAAAGAAGAACTTGATTACCAACTTTTAAATATTACAAAGCAGGATGATATCTTTTTAGTTAATATGTTAATATTAAAAATAAATATTCCAGTCTGTTATACTTCTTGTGCAAATTAGCATGAATTAGCACACTTAAATTTTAGTGTTTTAACTGCTAGTGAGCACAAACGGTTAACCAGCTTAAACATTGATTTGGTAACATTTTATATTTTGAAGACTGCTAACATCAAACAGTAAAACATTAGCCTAGCTGCCAGTTTTGTTTATACACATTGTGCAAAGAAAAAATTGAAGACTTGGTTAGAAATTAGCCACTAGCTAATTAATCTAGCTCTGCTACCCCTGTCAGGTGAATAACCTTGGCCTTGCAGGTTGCTACATTTGCTTAAAGGAGTAAAACATTTTTGTTTTAATTTTTGTGTAGTTAATGGTAGTTATTGTTGCCAAATTAGTGAGGAGAACCAGGCTAGCTCGACCCTCCCAGCTTCCATTTTTCACAGTAAGCCAGGCTAACACCTCAGTATAAACACGGTTGATGTTTATCTTCTCATCGGACTTTCAGAAAAAATTGAAATGGGTGTATCGCTTGTATTTCCTAAATAATGTTCATACATGAAATGCAGACAGGTGCTCCACTGAAATGCGATTAAAATAATCACGTGTCAAGGTGCCAGTAGGTGGCTAGTCTTGTTTGCAGCAGCGACACTGTTCTGAGTTTATTGTAGTTTAGCGCGTCACGTTACACTGCTGCTCTTGTAGCAGCTCTACCGGCTGTATTTTTATCTTTAGTGCAGACATGTTGCTCGCTCCTAAATGCCACACGGCTGCTCACACCGGCAGGCTGACGTCGGAGTCAGACCTCAGGGCCGACTTTAGCCTGCTCCGTCTCTGTGTTGCCCTCCTTTGTAATTGCATATTGACTATGACAACCTATCGGTGATATTGATGAGTGTACTATGATCACATGTTGGTATTTCATGCAGTGTAAGTGAAAACTGACCAATTGCTTTGCTATGATTGTTTGACTACTAATCATTTTTCCGAATGTTTACTTTTGTCTATAGGACCAAATAATTTCTGTTATGTCAGTGTTGTGGTGAGCTTATCAGCAATTTTTGCTGATTTTAAATTTTAACCACTCAGAGGATAGAAATCTTTATACATGCACTCAGCAAAAATCTGCATCAACTTAGTGATTTTTTTTTTTTTTTATTTCATTGGGTTTTTTTTAAAAGCTCTTCTCATGATCAATTTCCAAAAACAATCTCCACAGTTACACTGTTTTTAATGACAGAGATCATATCTTTTTGCTTGTGCGCAACCATCTTTGACACATTGCACATATGATGAAGGTGTTTAGAGTTTTGTGAAGCTGGTAGTCTGTTAGCTTACAGAAACAGGATGTCCAAAAGTGCCAAAATAAAGTCCAGAATTCACAAGGATGTGAAACAACTCAACAACTGTGATGAAGGCAGCCATTTTGTGCCATTTTGCAGTACATGTATAATTATGATATGCATTAGTTTCTGTTCACCAATAATACAATACCCCATAATTTTCATATATCAAATGAACTGTCTGAGTTGTATTAAACTTTTGTAACTGTGTAACGATGCAGGGTAGTAACAGTGTGTCAAATAATGTTCTTTGAGCTCGTATCAAAAAAAGAAAAGAAAAAAAAAAAGAAGAGAAAGCAGGCAATATCAAAGGGTTTGTTTTACAAAGATGCTTCTTTAAAAACTATTCTTCCAGGTGAAAAAGCGCTTATTGTGATGATGGCAATGGTGAGGTATTGAGAGGGATATATATATATATATATATATATATATATATATTATGAATGAGGTCTATATATCAAAGGGATACTGTATTTGGATACATTGGTTCTGGATGAGAGAGATGCTTCAGTGGATTGTGTAATTGTCTTGTATGACTGGAAACTGATAATATACTCACTGATGCCTACCAGACTACTTCTGCTGTGTCTGCTTTGTTAATGTTGTTGCACCCAAACACAGTGCATCGAATACTCCCATCCGAGCAGAGTGACCACAAATTCTCAGTGGTCTGTGAAAAGTCCCCTAACTCACACATAAATTCAGACTTGGTTTGGAGATACTCTAATTTAACACACATACAGTCCAGAATTGTTGTGCCAACAGCTAATATCTGCTGGTCTGCCCTCACTCAGAAATAGTTATGAAAGCTTTAGCCCAATTTTTAAAGCTTTCCCAAACACCAGAGACGGATGGCTGTAGCTACAGTGATGACACGCACTAGTCAGTGAAGTCCCGTTTTGAAGCCTCCGGTTTGGCGCTTCTGCCACCACCATCTTGTTTTCAAACTGTTAATTTGTTAATAAATTAATCAACAACCTTTTTTTTTTTTTTTTTTCTCTGCAAAAAAAAAAAAT
>VVHJ01030466.1:17558-30694 GCA_015107715.1 Tylochromis polylepis
TCTGTTGGGCAGGACATATGTAGCTGTGTTCATGGGAAAAGCAGTGTTTTTAGTTGGCAACAGCTTATTTGACATGAAACCATGTAAAATGGAAACTAAGTCAAATCTTCCAAACCAGACTTTAATCTCCCAAAGGACCAATGATGTCTTCATTACATTAACTGCAATGCTCTCCCAGTAACTGACCAGAGAAGCACTTAATTAATCAATGGGTGTACTAAACAAGCGCAATGAAGCTGATAGACAATTACATCATCTCTCCAAAATTACATCACCACTTTCCTCTGCAACAGCAATTACCTAAAAAACATTTTACCGCAGTCCTTGGCTGACTTTGTTGGCAACAGGCTTCACCTTGTCTCCTGGCCATGTACGAGACAATCTAGCTTTATCTCACTGAACAGATCTTTGGCTGATAAAGACTTGATTGAATAACATTGATTGTTGCTTTAATTGGGTTTTTTGACAGTCAGACACAGAGTCTCACTCAAGGTAAATCTTCTAGGTCTCTAAGGTGGTTGGTCTCTGAAAAAATCTCCAAAACAACTGGATGGCAGTTTGCACAATTAAGGCTGCTTAAACCTGGTCGATCCCGACACGTCATGTCTAGTGCCACCTTGAGGCTGATATTAATTGTTTTGTGTGGCTACAGTCATGCCAGGGTTTACTCCAGAAAACTTGTTAACACCAACAATTTATTGTTGCACTCATTTGCTGTAGTGATATCAACTATAGCTAACTGTGAAATGCAGACAAAACAACAAAGGTCTGCTGGCATAGGCATCTCTGGACATTGAGTGGGTGACAAGAGAGCAAGAACCTGCTTATTCACAAATTTTGAGTGCTTTCCATTTATCCCCACACAAAGTATTCAGCTTCAGAGAGGCACTATGACTGATTAGTAATCTTGCTTATCTTAAAGTGAAGTGATATGCATTTCTTTTTTTTTCAACCTGTATTTACCAGGAAATGAAACTCTGGAAATGAATAATATCTTTTATGTGGGTCTTGGGTCAAAATAAGGCACGGTTAACCTTGTAACGTCATTATACTGTAAGGTGTTTACCTTACAGTATAAAGAGCGCTTGAGGCAGCTGTTGTTATGATTTGGTGCTGTATAAATAAAACTGAATTGAATTATATGTTTTTCAAAGACATGGGATAACACAGAGCGATAGACAACCTTCCACACTCACATTCACACCTATGGGCAATTTAGAATCACCAGTTAACCTAATCCCACTAACTGCATCTCTTTGGACTGTGGGAGGAAGAGAGGGAAACCGGAGAGAACCCACGCAGACACAGGGCGAAGATGCAAACTCCACCCATAAGAAGTGGTTTGGAAAAAGTTCCACAGCAAGGTCCTCTGAGTGAGGCCATAGTGTTAACCACCAAGACACTGTGTTGCCGTTCTTCAGTTGTTACCTAGGGAGCGTTTTTGCTCCTAATGTTCTGGAATCTGATTTAACATGGCTGAAATAAGTGCAGGGCTATCGGACAAGCAGGTAAAAAAGTTACAAAATGTGCAAGGTTCTTAAGCTTAATTTATGCTTCTTTATATGTTTTTATATATTATTTTGTTTCATGGCAACATTAGGCCAACAACAGAAACACTGCTGCCTTTAGCCACCCCACTCACACACACAATTTTTCCTCAGGTTAAAACTTGTGTTTTGTGTAACCCTCACCCAAAGGACGCTATGACAATACCCACTAAACAGCAATGTCTTGGCACTCTTAAAGTGAACATCATTGATCACAGAACAAGGGAACTACTCTGTGATCAATTAGCAGATCATGGTATAGATGTTAAAAAGGAAAATCTGTTACAGTAACTGATAAAATAATAAAGCACATTGTAAAATGTAATGAGGTAAAACAAACCCAAATACAAATAAGAAAAATACAGTAAATATCTGCCAATACAGAACATGAGAGCAGGACAATATTGCATCAATGAGTAGTTAGCTAAAGGGCTGATGAATGTGTTTTACATACTGAAAATCTTTATATCATGTGAAACATAAACATCTACAATCAAATCATTAGTTCAATTACAAACAAACAGCTTTATAATAGTACCGCCACAGCCCAACTCTGTTTAAGTACCGCTCTATTGATTTAGCCTGTCAGTCTTGTTGCTACCTTCAGTCTCCTGCCCCGACAATTCAATTAAGTACAGCAGCTGTGGTGTGTGTGATGCATTTGAATGAATGCAGCCCGGACAGAAGCCTTTAATCACATTACCTCAGGAACAAGGCCCAAGGCTCTGAGAAGCACTGGCTCCTCTTTTGTCTTAAAGGAAGTGGAGGGGCAGGAAGACAGGTAGGAAAACTCTCAGGAGAACAAAAACAAGGAGATCCTTTCCCGATAGCTTTACCGTCACACTTAGAGAAACTACAGACACAGCACCGTCAGCAAAAACAGCTTGTCTTTACAAAATAAAGACCCAAAGTAAGATGTAGATTTTCTAATTTAGGGCTGAAAAATCTGAATATTCATTATTACCTTGTTCAAATCAGAGTCCTTGTTATTTTAATAAATGACAATGATGAATGTTACTAGTACTCCAGGTGAACATGTAGGTTGCATGCTCCCGCTTGCAGTCATTCAGCCCAGTAATAATTTATTTTCAGTCTGGGCGGTTGAAAGGGTTGCAGCGGTAGCGCAGATGTTGATGTAGAGTTGGTGTGTGGTATAATGGGGGTAAGGAGTGGACAGAACAGAGGTAAAGATCATTCATTCATCTTTATGTGTTTTATGTGTCAGGAAATTTGCTCCCGAATAAATGCTGAGCCCGTCTAAAGAGAACCAGATGCTGATTAAACAAGCAACACATGCAGAGGCTTTTGTTCAGTGGGTCATAATTTTTCATTTAATTTGCTTTAATGTATGGGTTTCATTTGTTTAAAGCCGGATAAACATCACTAATCTAATCTATTACATACTAGCATGTGGTTTAAGGTGACGTATAGCACTGCTGGCTCAACAAAAGCTTTGTTCAAATAAAAAAACAAGAAAGCAAGCTGTTTATTCCAATTACCTTTTATGGAATGTAAATGTCTCACAATGTACAAGCCTAACAGTTTATTCTTATGGCCCCCCTTTAGTTTAACCTGTAACATAAAAGAAGGCATACTTACTTTTAAATGAACTTTTTTTAATTAATTAGAGGTTGATTAAATTATTAATGTTGTGGGTGACTAACCAGTAGACTCTAAAGAGTGAACAGCCCCTGAAAGAACGAGGTTAATCATTCCGCAGTATTTATACTTCACTGGGGATGAACAAACTGCCTATGGCGGCTGTATACATTGTAAATATTTTTCTGATACTTGGGTTCACAAAGAGCACACATATATGAGGATATTTGGAGAGGGTGAGTCTGTGGAGGAAATGGGGTACCATACAAATATTTGAAAGAAGTGAATATTTAAAGGGCAGTTTTTTCTTTGAAGAATAAGTGGCGCTTTATATCGAAGTATTTCCTTTTTACTACATTTTATTTGCTTCACTTAATGAGTCTATGAGTGCACGGCTGGTGCAGGCGAGGCAGATTATTTAAGGCCATTTGTTATTTTTGGCTTATTTAAATTACCTGTCAAGTCGCACTGGCCAGAAGACAGGAGAAGGTTTATGACTTCACTTCACTGTCATAATTTCAAGAAACTTTAAGTGGTATTTAATATTATGTTTCACTTTTAATTCAGCTCCCCGTCTCACTTCTTCTTCAGTTTCTAAAGATCAGTTTCACATCCTATGTTCAATATCTGGACATACTTGGCCTCCTCTAGCATACATTCAAAAATAACAAGAAGTTACAGTAATGATTGCAGACCGTCTGACTGGAAGGAATAGAGCGAGCCCACTGACCCATCTTCCTCCCGCTGAGATCACGTGTCCCTCGGGCCTCTGGGAACGGCTACAAACAGCCTCACACACACACTGTAGCCTTTCATAGCCTTACAGTTTGGGGGCCAGGATATTATGGTGGAAGGGGCTGAAGAAAAGAGGTGCTGTTGTAGTGTGCTTAAATTGAATGGGCCCCATATGGTCCACCCTTTATGTTCAACCCTTTGGTCTGGTTCCACTATTAATTTCATTAGCAAGAGACTGGCCATTATCTGGTGGTAACAAGAGTCATTATACAACTTTATCCCATCAAATGATATTATCTCGAATTTTAAAAGGGATTACCAATAAGTAATATGATGAGATCAATAAATCATGGCAATATGTCTTCTTCAGACAATTATAATCTTATAGAGGAAGAGCACAACAGCCCCAGGGACATGTTGCTCATTGATTTTTTTTTTCTTTCTTTTTGACGAGAAAGATTTATTTCACTTAAATTGGTACATATTCAGTGCTGTGCTATCTCTCTACTGTGTCTCCACAGAGGCAGCTCTGTGATGGATGGTTCCCTGCTACTGAGAAGGACTTTGCCTTCATGCCAGGTGATCAATACATGACTCGCCACAGCAGAGACAGATTCGGCCCAGCTCCAGTCAGCTTTAAATCCCACAGCCGGTGGATAAATGTCAAAAAGCTAAAGGGTAATTTTTAATCCCTTTTCTCTCACGCTGGGAGTAAATTTGATGCCTCACATTTCCACCGGCAACTATTGCAAAATTGATCAGTGTAATATCAGCTGTTTGTATTCAGATAAGGTGGCAACGAAAAGCTCAATAAGAAAGTTGGATAAGACACCGAGTACCGCTACACTGTACTTTTAAGTGTCTACATGAGCATATATTCATTTTTAAGTGGCGCTTAAGAGAAAGCAAAGTCACAGTGCCCTCTGCTGGAAACTGGAAAGGTCCACATTAATACAAGATGCCACGCAATAAATCAAGTATTTATTAGAATATATATTCAAATCAAACTTTTTTCTCTAAAAAGTCAAATTAGAAAATGTTTGATTTTAATCATTTATTACTTAGTCATTTTCTCATAAAACATTTTTGATGAATGGAAGTTTCATTCATAAACTTTTTTTATGAAAAAAAAAGAGGAAAATAATGGGTTTGACGCCACCATTTGCATGGAGCCTTTCTGTGTGGAGTTTGCATGTTCTCCTTGGGTCTGCATGGGTTAAAATTCTAACACAGTCTTTAAGCTGTTGTGGTGCTGAAACGGGTGGCTCATAGCGTTCATTAATGTCATCAAACCTGCCTGTTTTAATCACTGAACATAACCTTTCTGCTTCTCTGCATGATTTCATTGCAATTTTTAGGTCAGATACATTTGAGGCGTTCTTAGAGATGAGGGGAAGACTGCAAAATCGGGTGCAATCTGTAAAAAAGACACTTCAAGTAACTGCACTAATGAGAGAAATTTCCCTGATTAAGGACTTGTATGCAGAGACCCATCAGAGTTTTTTAGGTTAAATGTGAGTGTGCCTTGTCACAAGAATAAAGACATCTTAATTGTTATTTAAAAGAGAGTGCCTTGGAGAGTTTAGATTTTATTTTTTTTTAATAATTGTTATTTTTAAGTCTATTTAAAGCCCTTCCAGAGAGTACCTCAAATAATTTGAATCCAGGTAGTGCACCCACTCGGAAATTTTCATCTGTTCTCTAATACACCAGATGGTCAAAATCAAACCAAACCAGATCCTCAGGTTTAGCATCTATTTTTGCTAAGAGCTCAATAAAAGCCTAAAGGAAGTGCGTGGGGGGGTCGGAGCCTCCGCAGTGAAACAGCAGGTGTCTCCAAAAATAGAGGTGAACTTCTGCATGTGTCACCTAGAAAACCTTACACTGTGGTGTCAGAGAGGGCAGATGTGTTGATGAGTCAGGAAATGTGCCCCCCAGATACAATCTGGTGTGTGGAGTCCTCATAGCAGCTCGCTGGTGCAGAAACAATATTGCACAATTAAAGTGAGGAACAGTACATACTATTCATTATTTATGCTGGCTTCATGCTTCAGTGAGAATAACCGTTTCATGGAGACTTATCAACATTCATAATTTCTCAAGAAGGCTGCCAGTTTGTTACAGGTAATGAGTGAGTACGCTAAGTTACAGAATAAATAACAGAATTGCATGCCTTAACTTGTAATATAGGAACCCTTGTGATTCTAGAGTTGTTAGCATTTAACTCTTTCTGTACACAATAAAAGACATACTGTTAGTCGCATATGTTAAATTCCGGCACAAAGATAATCGAGTTACACAGTTTCATCAGCCACAGTAAATGCAGTTACACTACTTACCGACGCTAATCAGAGATAGCAGGATAAATCAATAGTTAGATATCGATATGTACCCTGCACTGCAGCAATACTGGAACATAGTGTGCCTTCTTTTACTGTATTCTGCACCATTTAAAATGCATCAATTCTATCACATTCTGTAGTAATTAATTTTATCTCAGTGACTTGGCACATGACATATGCCACATGATTAAAGACCTTTATTTAAAGGTTTAGCTTCTTGTTGTTGGACTGGATCTATGCAGTAGAGAGGTGTGGCACTTTGAAAATAACCTGTCAGAACTCATTTTTTACAAGATTATTATTTCTCTAGTTACCTCCATCAAGCAGGAGAAGGACAATAAGGATTTTCCCCGAAAGACTTAAAAAAGAAAAAAGAAGGCCTAAGCCAATGAGCCACAGACTGTGTGATGATGGACGCTCCTCTGAATGTTTATGAGGCTGACTTCAAAGAGTGTGACTGTTCAGAACAGCACAGAGTAAAATGATTCAAGTAAAACTCTGTGATTATGGCCATGCACTGTGGCAGGTAATGAAACTGCTGAATTAGAAACAGTGCAAAGGCAACTTGTGATGAAAATCAAGAATAAATATAGATGCAGGGCGACAGTGACTCATTTAAATCCCTTCAAATAGAGACTATACTTTCAGTCTAATAAGCTGTTTGCACTGGTCCAACTGACATCTTCCTCTGAGTGGAGAATGCACATAAATGCAGTCTGTAGATGAATAATTCAACAGGGAGGGAAATTATCCATCCAGTCTCTTTAAAAAACGAAAAGCTTTTATGCATCAGCATGAAGCTTTAAATATTATTTGGTTGCAGCTGCAAGAGCACTAGGACAGGTTTATAATCAGGATGTCTGATTTCAAAGCACAACACAGTGACTTTTAAAGAAGAAAGGTGGAAAATTTTTTTTGGGGGGGGAAACAACATTCAGAATGCCTTTTCTGCTTTTTCGTCATATTAACTATCCTTCCTCCATGTTCTCAGAATGACACAGCACGCCCTCTACTGCATCTTCTCATCCCCACCTCACAAATGTTAACGACAGAAGGCTTGTATTTCATACATCACAGGCGGGGCTGTGATTTACAAAAGGGTTCAATAATATACTGGACATCAAACATTAAAAGGGCAAGAGCACAGGAGAGAGAAAAAAATGTGCTGTCACAAAGAGCAACTTCACAGAGCTGTATGTGTGTATGTCTGACACAGGGGCGTCTTACATGTATGATGAAAAACAGAATGTCTCAGGAGCAGCCAGTGGCCTCACATGAACCAGCATATAAATAATACACATAAAATCTGGCAAAACCTCTGTGGAAACTGACTGAAGGAACAATAAAGAAGAAAAAAAGCCAATGACTTTTGAGGGTGCTAATTATAAAAGTAAGTTTATAAGATGACTATGAGTCAGACATTTAGTGAGCCTGAATATAGGGACAGGTAAAAAGAGCTCTGTTGATACAGTAATGGATCAGACAGATAATTATAGACTGGCAAGTACAGTTTCAATTAAACTTTCAAAACAGTCACTTACGAAACAGAGATATGTAATAAAGAGGCATAAAAAGAGACACGTTCTCATTGTTTACAGCCTCGCTGTAGCCTTTTATGCTCAGTAAAGCTGAGATAACGCTTTACAAAACCCAGCAATCAAGGTGAGAAGAGATAAGCATGAATATAATCTGTTTGAAATGAAAGTTGGTTTTATTTTTGGCAACGTGCCTTAGATGGAGAAAGCATAAGTGATGTCCCTTCATCTTCACTAAAATGCAATAAAATGTACACTTTGTAAAAGAAAAAACATTTTTTGTGACAGTGACACAAGAAGAGACCCACAATGACTTGTATCCCCCAATTTATTTGATTAAAACTAAATATGTCACAGTTGTACATCCAGTTATTTAAAAAAAAAAAAGCATTATCAGTGATAAGAAAATGAAAAAAAAAAAACAGTTATTCTTTGGACGTTATTAATTAAATGTTCCACTTAAGACAAAATAGTTATAAAACAATTTGGTCCAACTGTGATTTAATCTCACAGACTCTGCTTATAATGCAAGATTTGATTAAAGATTATACAACAGTGATTTCAAACTCCCCCACCCCCGGGACACTGCCAGGCCCAATTAGGTCGCTACCTTGAGGTCTCCTCCCTTTGCTCATCATCCTATTTTCTTATTTTTTTGTAAGAGAAACCAGCAAATCTAAATTTAGTTCCATTCTTTTATTCCTTGCTTGGCGGCTAAAAGAAATGCAAACCTCATGAATTAACAAATATATTGCGGTTTTATTATGTGTGTGCTGAACAAGAATGAAAATACAGAAAAGCAAGCCGTGTAAGTCTGTTTTCTCTGTGGGGCTTCAGGGTTTCTTTTTCTGTTGATTTACTTTAGCAAGGCAGGCAGATGGATGGAATATCATCTGCGCTGGGAAATCTTTCTACAGTGAGAGCTTAAGCTGTGAAAGTAAAGGTCCTGTTACATTTAATAATAGAAAAGGCTGCTGCACGGTGGGACTGGCTGCCAGAGCACACTACTTGAGTGCACAGCTTCCCATGGCCACTGTAGTGACAGACAGAGAGGCACTCAGCTGAGAGCAAAGAAAAAGATTCAATGCAAGGTAGGCGTGAACATGGAAATGAATGGCGAGATTTGCAGGTGAGAAGATGTTGGATAGAAAGATAAAAGAAAAAAGGATGAAGAGATGGTGCTGCAAATGAAATGACTGGTGTAGCTAGAAAAATACGGGATGGAGGCACTGAAGGATGAAGGGATGCAAGGACAGGGCGGGTGAAGCTGATCTGATCTGAAATCTGTGCAACCATTTCATTTTAAATACCGTTATATAGAGGCTTTTCTACCTGTTAAACCACACCTATTTAACAGCGTGTGATAAATCTCCTAAATGGATTACTCCCACTGAAACTATATTGCATCACTCCAAACACATCACAAGTAGAAGAGGTGAGCGCCAACAAAAAGACAGAAAAAAAGAGCTAGTGGCGGCAGTTTCCGGTGCTCAGATGCAGAATTATTCACTGAAGGCACAGAGCCATGAAATAGACTGAAACACCAGTCAGCCCCACAGAAACACAGATCACATGAGGTATTCAGTGCAATGCAGCATTTATAGCTGCAGCATCTCACTTGTCTTTATGATGCATTTATGTGTTTCTGTCAGTAAACGATGTGGATCCAGTCTTTACTGTTCTTCCATGCAGACCACAAAGTTTAGAGATCAAAGCCATTATCAAACCATGCCTTAAAGCTATGAATCATCACTTTTTCTTAGTTTAATTTTACACACTCTAAAGTAGGTCATATGCTGTGCTTCTTGAAGCGAAAGTGACACTATTGCAGTATTCCAAAAAGGGTACACAAAGGTATAAACCATCAAATCAAGGAGCCTTGTAGTCCAGCACTCATGATTCACAAATATGCCAAGTGCCAACAAACACAGCAAAGAGTGCGTTTCATCCACACAAAAACATACCCAAAGAGACTGAATACTGAATGTAATATGCAGCCTCCAACAAGCAGTCAGCCAAATGAGGTGGTGATGTGCAAGAAGATGTAGTCCATTACTCATGCTGGAGGGTCAGACAACACACACTCAGGACTTCTCCGGCAGTCCCAGGAAAAGAAGTTAAATGGATCAAGAGAAAATGTCATTTGTCATCAAATGCCACAGAAATTTAAAAACCGTGAACCCTTCTGTTTAAAAATGCCCTCCTAAACTGAAGACACAGCTGCAACAACTCATAAGAAAGCGATAATAACACATGAAATTCTCTCACACTAACAAAATCAAAGCATGACTCCTGCTAGGAGAGATTGTCACATAAACACTGCACCCCTGCTTGCGTATCACGCATACTGTTATTACAATTTTAGTTTTCATTTTACTTATTCGTGTTGCAGTCGCTTAAAACTAGTTTTATGAATGATCGGCGGTGCTGTAAATACAGCACATGTATTACTGCCACAAACGCGTGTCAGCAGCTAAACAGCTGATTCCAGGACGGGACAGTGTGACAAAACTTGAACCAGGACCGCTATACTAGCCCTGCCCGGCTGTTTGATATCAGCTATAACTATAACACTTCGGCCACACTAACGGCCGACAGAAACGCGTAGCGTGGAGTAGCATAACAAAGCACAGTACCTTTGCTGCTGTCTTCTGGCAGACGGCTGGAAGTGAATGAATGTGTGACGCTGACTACACTGAAGATGAATGGATGGTGCGCTGCCTAGCAACCAAACGACCAATGGGCTATATGGCGCAATAAAATTTGTATGAGAAAATACAGTCACGGGACACTTTTTCTTTAGGTACACCTTGCAGGTACTGCCTTAATTCAGTCCTCAGAGATTTTGGTGCGCACTGAATCTCTCCCAGAGTTTAACCACGTGCCAAAGGTGTTTTGTTGGATTGAGATCTGGTCATTTGAGCACATCGAACAACTTAACCCGGTTTTAGTTGATCTGAGTTTTGTAGCATAGTGTGTTTGTCCTGCTGGAAGCAGCCATCAGAGGATGCGTAAGCTGTGGTCATTGTTAAAATCACAAATTCTAAGCCCTTTCCACCTTCATTACACCAGCATACAGCAAATATCCTGCTCCCTGTCAGTCTGTTGGATACACCCAGGAGTCTATAAACTCCACCCCTTTAGCCTGGTAGACCTCTTACCTCCTTACCACAAGGCTGAGAACAAAGAGCCTGTAAGTTAAGGAGACTCCGCTTAACCTTTAAGTGATTACCGTGCAATGTAAAGAGATATTTTCTCACTTGAATGCATGGTTGCGTTACACTAGATCACTGTACTGTTAATTTAAAAAAGAAAAAGAATGCATTTGTGACATAAATGTTTGGTATCTTAATTTACTGAACCACTTCAGTAGCAGGATAACACTGTGATTTGGTTTGGTCCTTAGTTGTAATATTTTGTTCTTATTTGAATGAATAGAAATTTACCAAATCATAATCTTTGGAACGGCCTTCTGGATTCTGTGTTTAAATGGGCACACTACATCAGATGTTTCCTGAGCCAGCACAACCAACTTCAGTGTTTTTTCCAGTCATAAAGGGGTGGACATGTTCAGCAGTAGCACTCAGGTAGGTTGTGTAATTCAAATGATGCTCAGTTGGTACTAAGGGCCCCAAAATGTGCAAGAGAAAATCCCCCACACCGCTACACTAGCCTGAACTTTTACAAGGCAGGATTGAGCCATGTTTCCTGTTTCTTTTTTATACCAAATTCTGATCCTAGCATCCAAATTTTGCAGCAAACTCATCTTCTGTTGTCCGATTTTGGTGAGCCCATGTGAATTGTAGCTTCAGTTTCCTATTCTTAGCTAACAGGAGTGTCAGCCGGTGTGCTCTTCTATAGCTATAGCCCATTTTCTTCAAGGCTGGATATTTTGAGTGTTCAGAGATGCTTCTCTACATACTTTGAGTGTAGTAAGTTGTTATCCGAGTTACTGTTACCTTCCAATCAAGTCAACGCAGTTTGGTCATTCTCCTCTGACGACTGCCATCAAAAAGCCTTCTTCTGTCAGAGAACTGCTACTCACTGGATATCTTCCCTTTCTGGACCATTCTCTGCAAACCCTGGAGATTGTTGTGTAGGAAAATCCTAGTAGCAGTTTCTAAAATACTCAAAACTTCCTTTCTGGCACCAACAATCATTCAACAGTCACTTAAATCACCTTTCTTCCTTCTTCTGATGTTTGGTTTGAACTTCAGCAAGTCATCTGGTTTTAATAGCTATGCATTATTAATATTACAATACACAAATTGCACAAAAAGTTAAGAATCAGTAGTTCATGTCCCATGTCTATCTATTTAAAAAAAAAAAAAAAAGTCAAGTCATGCGGTTGCCATATGGTGGGATTTATGCGAGCATGATACATCAAAGGGGCAATGATGAACTTAATAGAGAAAGAACTGTTACTTTCATACAGAGCCAACCACCACCGGGCAACCCACCACCTTAATAACAGTAAAGCGTGCTGAACCTGCATCAGACACAGCAGGAGCATTTGTTGGATTATATGAAAGTATCTGATAAAATGAAAGCAGCAAGGAGCTTTTAAGTCCACACATGGTAAATGTGCTGTCAAAAGTGTTTCGTTTGACAAAAGAAGTGAAGAAGTCACATGACAGAGTCTTTGTGCAGAGATAAATACAGGATTGCTTTGAACTTCTGATTTGCCCTTTTGTGTCCCAAACAAAGCTCGAAAGTCTACTGGTAGAGAATACAAAGGGGTTAATAAAAATAACACCATTATTAAAACTTGTAGTTCTTTATTTGTTTAAATTGTGCGGCGTAGCATAATATTGAAATCCTTCCACAGTTAGCTACAGGAAGAAACCACAGTGTCTGTTGAACTTTTAACGCAAGGTATTTAAATGCTCTCTGGACATGAGCTACATCTACAGCACCCTCCAGGGGATTTACGGGGAAGTGTTTGCTATTTTGAACAAAAGAACTGTGCCCTTCAGAGTGAGCTGTGCAGCCTCTCCTTATATTAAAAGGAAACCCTGTTAGGTAAGATATCCTCAGGCTATCAAGTGTTTGCCAGGCTTTAAAAAAAAATAAAATCCTTTCAGTCACTTAGGAGATTATAGCGCTCATCGTATGTGAGACATCTCATCTAGGAAAGGGGTTTTCATGCAGCCTGTGCACAGCTGGTCCATCCACAGAGGAGCTTCATGCTGCAGAGGGGTGCGGCGGGGGTAGAAAGTGTACGAGAGGTCATAATTCAAAAGACAGCTCAGAGATGTCATGTAGATGTCTGAGAAACGACACAGGCGTCTGGAGAAGTAGGTGGGGTTGTGACATGTTCTGAAGATGCTGCCAAACTGAGGGTTGAACAGGTTCTTCGTCATCACCCTAGTATGTTA
>VVHJ01030466.1:40293-54167 GCA_015107715.1 Tylochromis polylepis
CTGACGTCTGTGTGTTTTCCTTAAGTTGCAGTCACATCATGTTCTTTCGTTTGTGCTTTGCAAATATGAGGTAAATGGGCGTTCTGTCAGACATCCTCTCTGAGAGCTGGGTATTGTTTCTGGAAAGTGTGCATTTTAAACCAAACGAGGTTTTGTTGTCCTGGCAGAAATTTTTGTAAAAAAAAAAAAAGAAAAAGTAAAAACCCTGCAGGAAAACGTTTTTCCGCAAAAATGCAGCTCTATGAGTATTTGGTGTATTTCAGTTTCGTGGTGAGTGGGGATAAGCCTCAACTGAATGTGCAAATGCTTCATTTGTGTTCCTCGAGGGAAAAAAAAAACTTCAATAAAACGAACACACCAAAAAGTTGCCATACATACATAGTATCTTGTAGTCCCCCCAGTTAACTGCAAAAACAAAATGCAGATTTGATTTTTAAAATGCAAACTTTATCTTCAAAACTTGTCTTTTGTAAAGTCATTTTAAAGAAACTTGCAACTGTAGCAATAGGATAGACATGGATACCTGTGACTATTTCCTTCTGCTCTGTTCTGGAGTTTGCAGAGGCTTTTAGTGGAGCACAACAAAGAAAAGAAAAAAAAAGAGGGGGAGGCCCCTCTTGTGCTTGGACTATGATGAGTCACTCTTGGACAAGTATACAGAGGCCTGCTGTAGCTTCTGTAAAGAGTGCTGTAGACCAAAAGGCACAAACGCGAGTTAAACAGTGATGCACGGTGGTTCAGAGCTAAGCTAAAGGTTGGTAAGGAGCCATAAGGAAAATTACAGGTTTAGCGAGACAGTGGGAGAGGTTTAGTGAATGTAAATGACAGCTTCTGTCATCAACTTCAAACATAAAGACCTCAAGTCCACTGACAACTTGCCAAATGAGCTTTATGTGTTCTGTCATTGGTTTGAAAAACTAAAAAGGAAGTCTTACTACCACCCTCTGTGTCACACACCATTCTTGCAAGCCTGGCTGATGTTAATCTGTGCAACTCAGAGGCCCTTCCTCCCCAATTACAATAAAGACTTTCTTCATTCTTACGAGTTACAACAGCTAGTTCAAGAGGCTAGAACCCCTGTAAATACCATTAACAGACAAGCAGTCTCTGCCTCCAGCTAATGTTGACCTGTACACTCCGGTGTAGAGAGTCATGTGCAACATCTCACCAGCGCAAGGGTGCTTTAAAGCTGCAAGGCCTCTACTATCACCCCCATCCCCAAAAAACAAAGATCACAGGACCACACCCTGACATCTGGATCAGAATGTAACTGGAGGCCTGCATATCATTGGCTGTGTTGAGAAGGTGATTGGCTGCAATCTGCCGTTGCTGCTCGACCTGTGAGCGCCCAGGACCCCGAGGCAAACAGGAAGGATTGCCGTTTTCCACTCCCACCTCTAACATACACTTTCTGAAGCGTTCTGCATTCGATCTAGATAAAAAAAAAAACCACACTGTTCACACATAAGATGATTCACTGTGCTTATTATTTATTACTTTAAAGCAAAATGGTAACTGAATACCACAAAACCAGAACGCAACCCAAAAAACAGTTCATGGGTGGCTTAAAGACACTGTTGTTCACAAACCAGAGGAATTTCAAAAGAGGCCACAAAAATGAAGAGATGCAAAAGCCATTTTGACCACAAGAGAAATCTTGGGAAGCACTTGGATTAAGCAAGTCCAGAAAGTGACAGGATTACATTTGTGTTCTCTTATTCCTCTATTACATAACCTCTGTGTGTGAGCATAACTACTGACATCCTGGACCGTGTTTATCATTTAATCTCTATATTTATTTGCCTTCTTTCTCTCTCAGAACACATGCACCGCTTGCTTTCCTGTATAGGTTTTCTACATAAACAGCCTTTTTATTTAGTCCTAACTTCTCACACAGAGTTCTGGAAACTTGTTCTGTGGGTGGGCCTTGAATACAGACTCCAGCTGAAAATACTGGAAAGTCTGCTGCCAAATATGTGTCTCCATCCTTGAGGACATCATCTGTAAGAGATTAGGAAACTTGATTGTCTGTTATCTCTAATTAGTTCTGACGAGTTCCAGATTTAAATCTGATTTACGTAACTAGGGTTGGACTACAGGTTATCTGAGTCCAAGATTAATATAGTTAACTAAAACTAAAATAAGAGGTGATCATAATATGTTAAACTAAAACAACAAAAACAAAACGTTAGAAGAAGAAACAATATCGTATACTTACAAAACTAACCAAAATATAATGGAAGTATAAATGGGAAATGTGTTTAGATTATGTCTTTTTCAGTTTGGTCAAATTTGTCAATATGACAAATATAGTTGTGCTGTAATTTTTCTTCAGAACCTCTTAAATCTTACCTTATATATTATGATTAATAAAAGACTAAAACTAAAAGGGAGGTTTAGAAAACCATTTCTAAACATCCATGCATTCCTCTATTTTCTTCCACTTATCCGCTTTACGGTCAAAGGGGCACTGGAGCCTATCGCATATGTCACAGGGTGAGAGGAAGGGTGGGCAAAGAGTGAACAAATTGCTAGCCTGTTGCAGGGCTAACACAGAAAGGCAATCATTTACACTGACTGAAGAATCACCAGTTAACCTAACATGCATGTCCTCATGCCTGTGGGAGAAATCCTGAGTACCTGGAGAGAGCCCATGCAGGTACACGGAGAACACGCAAGCTCCACACATAAAGATCCCCAGCTTGCCGGTGGATTGAAACTCATGGCTTTCTCACTGTGAGGAAACAGTGCAAGCCACCGCTAGATAATCAAAACTACAGAAAAATAGCTATAATAGCTGTGGGTGAGTGATATCCAGTTAATTGCGTACAATTTAATTTTGCTTTAGTTTTGATGTAATTTATGTACTACTGTGTTTTTTATTACTCTTTTCTTGAAGATGGCTCTTATTCTGATAGCTTGCTATTTTTATTAGCTTGTGTTTTCATGAAATTAGTGTGTTTGCACTGTGCGGTGGAGTTTCTTGACAAATTGCAGGGAAACATTTGCACAAAAGAATGATGTCCAGACCAGTCCCACCGCCCCCTCCCTTCTGATATTAGTCAAACTATCTAGACGAGCTTTATGACTTTATGACCAAACTTTAATGTGCACCATGCTGCATAATTCGACTGTCTAGCCTTAGATTTTCAAATGAGCACTTACTGGGAATACTGCCTACAAAACCACAAAAATTAACCACAAACCAGTACCCTGCTGTATTTACAATGTAATAAACTGACAGGATATACGTGCATACTGGCATGTGAAAAAGAATGCTTTTACAGGACTATGTAAAGTTCTGTGAAAAGCTATATATAGCATGCTCTTGTTTCCATAGGAATTAAAAGGGTAAACAGCTGCCAGGCACTGTTAATGAGATACACATGATTAATCACCAACAAGTGTGACCACCTCTGTAGAAGGTGGCAGAAGTTGTGGCAGTTTGCAGGACTGTGCACTTCCCAGAGAAACTGCAAAAAAATCCCCAAAACACCCCCCGCCCAAGAGCGACATCTTAGCGTGTTAGCAATGAATGTTACTGCATGACAGCACCATTAGACAAAGACTGAGCAGGTTTAACTTGTTTGGAAGGACTGCCAGAAGAAAGCATCTTCTCTCTAATAAGAACAAAGCAGTATGGGTTAGGTTTGTAAAGTTACATCTGAAAAAAACCCAACAAGACTTCTGGAGCAATCTACTGTAGACGGACACCAAAATGGAGACATCTGCCCACAATGCACAGGCCCACATTTGGTGAAAACAAAAACACTATCAGCACAAACACCTCATACCATGCCATTGTAGTGTCAATTCATAATTTAACCACAAACTATTGAATTATGGGGTGTACTTAGTTTTTCACAGGACTGCACAGACTCATTTTTCCCATAAATGTAGGATAAGAAAAATACCAAAGTCACTCACTCAAAACCACGAGCGCTATACGGTGTTGGCTTGTTTTTATTCTTCATGACAAAAGTGGATCACAGGTCAAAGAAAGATCAACTTTGCATACACATAAAAAGTTGAGGACCTCAAATGTGTTATGTGGAGTGTGTGCTTGTCAACAATTTACACAGAATGCAGACCACATAAATACAGTTAAAATATTATACAAGAGTGGCAATTAAATTATAAACAGATCTGCACAGAGTGACTTAAATCAATGTACAACCTTCAGTGTGAAATGACATTATGTTGAAGTATTTTCACTTTTTAGCCAGAGTGTGTGGACTTAACTTCAATAAATAAATGGAGGAGCTACCCTGGCAGTCTACAATCTTTGATACATTAAGTTCAAATGTACTCAGAATATTAAAAGAAACTTCAGTCATTGTAACAGTTCTCTAAAATATCAATCGAACAGCTAATTTTGATTCATTTAAGTTAATATTACTTAATTCTTAATGAGGTAACATGATTAATAAATACAAGGCATCCTAGCTAAAAAGTGAAAATATTTTACCAAAATGAGATATCACTTTTTTCAGTGCTAACACTGCTCAGTGAGTTTCTTCAAAATTAATTAAAACATAAATAAAAAACAACAACAAAATAAATTACAACTACAGTGTTGAACTTTAGCCTCCATTTAGAAAATGTGATACTTTCTAAAGTAGCAGACAAGACCAAAACCAAGGCACAAAAAACCAAACCAAAAATAAAAACCCATCAGCAGGATGCGGCTTCTTCTAGTAAATCAGTAACAGGGCAGTTGAGTTTTAGTAAAGTGTCAACATATTCTAGTATTAATTTCTCCGTTTTTCAAACGGCTTTTCCCAAATGCGATCTAAAGGACCATTAATGGTCGCGTTAAGTCAGTTTAATACATTGTAAGTTACTTTCAGTGAAAAAAAAGGTGAGATTACAGTGCCAATGTCAACCTGTGCAGCGCTGTCCTCAAATCAAAGTCCTTTCATCATACTTTAAGCAGTTATCTTTAGAGGTATCAAGTGATACATGTACATTTACATGCTATTCTTCATTGGAATCCTTTAGCAAAGCAGTGTCATGTCTGAGTTCCCACACACTTTAAACGAAGCAGCTTTTTCAGATTTCTTTATTCTCGATTCTAAGCCATAATGTGCAAATTGATGCAAACTTCAATGTAATGCTTTTTAAATGATGGGGTATCGGTATTTATGTCTACTTTCTATAAGCAGCAACCCCAGCGATACCTGGTGTTAGCATTTCAAACTGAAAACAATACATGCTGTAGAAAAGCAGCCTGCTTGCTGTGGATGATGCTAGGTTATTACTATTCATTTATTTTGGTGGCACAAAAAGCATGATGACATTATGTTATGAAATACAAAACATGAATATTGTTGATTAGCTGTTCAAAGGAGCAAAGAGAAAGCAGATATCAAATGGGAACTGTTGTCACAGTAGTGAAGAGAAATGAGCATGGAGGATTTTACTAACAGGTTTAGGGGAAACCAGGCCACTGCTTTCTAATGATGTAAGACAGTGACTTCCAAAATCTTTTTATATTAAGAGATGCAAATAGCTGTTGTAAAATAGCTGCAGCCAGCCATTGGTAACAGAAAATGAGGCAAGTTTTCAAAACCCAAAGTCTAAAACAGTAGATTGTATACAGGCACTGTCCTGACTTGGTCTGCATAGTTTGCAAAGATGCACATTACAGATTTCCCAAATCATGTATCTCACCACTCAGTGTCTGAACTGAGGTGATGAATGTATGGCTGATATTTTCCATATGAAATGTCATGTTTACTGACCTCTCTTTAAAGGGCGTGCCTGAAATCTAAGAACTAGAAATGGCATAATAGAAAGAGCATGTAACTGCACCACCAGTAAAAGGAAGAATCTCAAGACAACAATAAGATCTACTTTTAAGGTAAGACTATTGGTAAGGCTGCAGTGTTCTATAAAAACTACCTGGGAGAGCTACCACAGATCATCTAATGGCTTACCAACACTAAAAGACGCCAGATAGGCCTGACCATCAAGCCAGACTAAAGGCAAGAATGTAAGACATAGAGCCTTCAGAGAACAGATCATAGCCTTGAATCAAAGTCTGAGGACAGTAAATATTGTACACGGAGAGTCTCTCATTCTGAAATAAATACTGCCAATGGTTCAGTACAACACAAAGCCTTGAACAGGACCAGATGGAAGTTGGAACCACTTTGGACAAGACACAGTTAATGACTTCACAAAGAAATGAGCAGCACATTTGTCTCTTCATCCTTCTTCGGGCTGCATGCAGGTTTCTCCACTCCAAGTAGAGAAGACCAAAAGGGTGGGATGAGAGATTTTTTTTTTTTTTTTAATACTTTATTTCAGTCCATGGTTCTGGTGGGTAGAGTGGGGAATGTAGCATCATATCTGGGATGGACAGGATGTCTCAGGTCAGGGAAGGAGGAGGGAGCCAAGGAGTCAACATGAAGACAGGTCCTTATGGAGAAGAAGGGTTTTGGAGTAATGGAAGGAGTGTTTCAGCGCTACAAAGACAAGGTGAGACAGAGACAAAAAGAAAAAAAATATTTAGTTTGACTTAAGAACTTTAAAAATTTAAGTGGAAAATGGTAAGGGTAAATTATAAGGATAAACAGATCAATACAACATACAGCACAAAAGGTTAGCAATTTAGGGGCGATCAATTAAAATAAGCAAAAGTCTTAACCAAACTAAACACTAAGCCTAAACTAAAGCTGTGCAAAAACACGATTGTTCCTTGATAAATGCAAACACTGAGAATGTATTTGATCAAAGATGTTTGTTTGGTTTGTCTGTATCTATATCTATTTTTTTGTTGTTGTAATTTTGCAAACAGCATAACAATTCAGATGTTAGGAAATATGGAGATGGAGTCTTGGCACTGGAAGTACGATTTCAATTTTGGAAAAGCTCTTTTTTAAAACTGCACAACTTGACAACGGTTGTGTTGAAGCATGTGTTCTTTCAGTGCCCTCTAGTTTGATGATAACAATGATGGTTTATTAGTCTCTTATTTAATACTTGTTATAGAGAAACACTATATGGACAAAAGGACCTGGCCCTGTACACACTGGACCTACAGGAGCTGCTCAGCAATGGAAACCATCAGCATGAAGATCCCAGCACGTAGTTATTTTGCTGAGGTTAATGCAAGAGGAGGTTTGGAGCTCTGCAGTTACTGAGTCAGAGCCTTGGTGACTTTTACATGTTGTGTTGCTCAGCACTCAGTGACACCACCTTTAAACAGTCAGCCACTTTGTGACAGAGTTGCTGTGGTTCTGAAAACCTCCACTTTGCAATAGTACCATTACAGCTGATTGTGGAATATTTAGGAGACAAGAAATTCCATGAAATCACTTGTTCCAACGGTAGCAACTCACTACAGTACCACACTTTCTCAAATGTTTGAAAAGGCAGACTGCATGGCTGGGCTGGATTTTACAATCCTGTGGCAATAGGACTGAAAATACCTGAATTCAAAGTGTGGCCCAATACTTTTATCCATATAGTGTGTAAACCAGTTAGTTAGCTTATATCTGCTGGCTAATTTACGTATATATTTTTTTATCGTCTCCTTGATGATTTCGAGTGTGAGCTCCGAGCCCTAGATGACGTGGCTTTATTACCAGAGCTCTTACTGGCATTAGTGTGCAATTCCTCTGTGTTTCTACTTGTAGATGTAAATGATCTTTGTCTAGACTCTCTACAGACTCCGGTCATCCTGGTTCTACTTGCTGAATTGTTAACAGAGTGTGATGTGGCTGCCTGGGCCCTTGAAGGACTTGAACTGAACCATGCAGAGTCTGACAGATACGTGTTACGGCATGCTCCTGCTGCTTGTACAGAATTAGACCTGTGACTTGACTGCTTTCTCCTCACAGAAACATCCAAGTTAGGTTTTAGATCATGATTTTCTTGGCTTTCACCCAATGCTTCAGTGGTGTTAGCATACACACACAAAGTTTTAGAAGAGGTTAGTTTATCTGTAGAAGAAGAAAACAAAGAAGATTTCAGTCTGGCAGAAGAGGCAGGTACAACGCGAGTTGTGATGAAAGTGTCCTGACGTGCAGGGACGGAAGCTCTCCGGCCTGATGCCTCCTTTTTTGAATCACTCACATATATTTTAGAGCTCAAATCACTGTTCACGGAACTGGTGGAGCCTTTATAGGTCAGGGAAAAGCCATGATTCAACTCTGTGTTACAAACATCACTGACGCTATGACTTCTAATGAAGGTGGCATCTCTTTGGAGACCCTTGCTTCCACGTGAGCGGCTGCTTGTTTGGCTGGAGTTGTCAGGATAAGGATAAAGAGAAAGAGGGGTTCTTACAGGGCTTGTGTGGAGGCTTCTGGTTAGAGCTCGCAGGTGGTGAGTAGCAGGAACGGGGCTAGACCGTGGACTGCTCCTCAACGGAGGCCGGGCGGGACTGCTTCTGGGGCTCCGAGGGGCACGGCCTGATTTGGTAGCAAGCTCTTTGGCCCGAGAGCGACGGGGGCTGCTGTTTAAGCTGTGTGGAGACATAGGGGCCTCCAGATCCTCTAAACGTTGAGTAAGAGCCAGCTTCTGCTGGATGGCCATACGCAGGAGAGAATTCAGTGTCTTCTTCTCATCCTCAGCAGCTGCCAGCTGCCTCTGCATCTCATCCAGCTGGGTCACATACTGATCACACCTGAGAGATGCAACATGCAGCAAGAAAAAAGCCAGAGACATAGAAAATACATGCTTAACACGACTTATAGTATGTTAGATGTAAACATCAAACGCCAGCAGGGATTGCAACTGAAGATTATTGTTACTATTGGTTAATTTTACAGCCTATCAAATCATTAAAACTATCACATGCTATCACAAATTACAAAAGCAAAAGTCTTTTCCCACAGATTATTTTTTGTAGTTAAAATGAATAAATTAACATTGCTATCAAACTGAGATAAATAAAGATGGAAAAGCTTCAATTCATTCATTTCACTGACAACCAGTAATAATGCTGACTGGAAAAAAAAAAAGTTGGATGCATGTGAAAATGTACTTGAGTGAAGTAATATTAGATTGCAAATTTAAAACGAGTAATACACCCTCATTTTCATATACTGTAGAGATGCACTCATACTAGCTATCCACATGATGGCTCCACTAAACCTGATTCTAAGCAAAGATTTTTTTTATAAAGCTGTAATCTCTAGCCTGTTGGAACAGACAGTAGTAGCCCTTCATTACTGGCTCTTCTTCAATCCTTCTTAGGGATAACAACTGTCTGGAAAGGGCCTAGACGGTCTAATGCATGGCCAAGAACCTTCTCAGGGCACTTTGGCAACACATAACACAATCACCAAAAACGGAAAAATAATCATTAGTGCACTCATACAAACCCAAAATAAAAACACCGCAAAGAAGAGGTGAGTCAAGTGTTATGATCCGTATGTTTAACTCTTCCCATCTTCCCCTTGATAGCATGGGGATGTTTATAGTCAAACCCATGTCCTACCAAACATTAAAAGTCTCGTTCTTAAAGGTGACCTTGCTTGAACACCCCCCATAAGCACAGGGCAAAGCATGTGGTTTGTAATCTTCACGTGAACTAGTGGATTGTCCATAGGCGTAATAAGCATGGTAAGCTCATTACATGAGCGAAAGCAAAAGCTGTACCTCAGCAAGAGCACCACTACTAAGCATTAAAACCAGTAGTAGAGAGCCAAATACAATGAGAACTATACAAACCCATTCCAGTTTTAAGACATTTTAAAGCAGTTCTTTAATGTTTTTTTTTCCCTTCCAACTCTATTAAATATATGATTGTGTTGTATTTATCCTCCCTGAGTCAGTAATATGTTTTGCTTCAAATCACATGAAATGAAAGCTTACCGGCTGGCGAACATGACTCGAAGAGAAGAGAAGGTGGCAGCGTCCTCCTTCAGTGCTTTGAGCTCATTTCGGAGCTTCATCATGGTCTCTGACACCATACTCTTCTCTGTCTCATACTTGGTTTTCAAATTGGATAACGCCAACTCTGCAGTCTGCAAAGACAAAAATATCATTTACTATCAAAACGGGGTTTTAAAAGCATATAATGATCTGTTGCTGGTATGAAAACACATTTTTTAAATAACGCACTTCTTTCAAAACTAGGAATTCTCTGGAGACACTCGCACAGGATAATAAATGCCGGCCAACAATTTAGGGTCAAATTGCTTGGATTTGAGCAGCTTCAGCAACAGCTCAACTGTTCGTGTCCTATGTGACTATAAATTTTCCTGTTAAACAGGAATCTTGGTCAGAGTTTTAAGGATCAATGAAAAAAAAAAATCACTGGTCTGATTATGAAGAAGGCACAAAATCAATAATGAGTCTATAGTTTAAACAAGCTGTACCTTAAACAAACCGTTTATGTCCTAAGTCATGTTTGCCCCACTAATGAGATTGCTTTTTACTTATCTGTTGTCCAAATACATATATCAGTGTAACAATCTCATGTGTAAATGGTTTGATTACATCAGAGGCACCAGTGGACAGCTACCATCAACAGACTTGAGAAGGAAAACTTCTGTCAGTGACCACTGGCCCGTCAAACAGATTACCTTAAGTGTGTGCGTGTGTGTCTGTGTGTGTATACAGGACTGACAGGTCAGGTAATGACAGAAACAGGTCATGCAATGCTGAACATAGTGCAAAGGGAAGAGGGAAAGAGAGTTCAACCTCTCCTCTGATGTGACATAGCACATCAGAGGAGAGGTTGATGTACTCAAGGTGCACGATCATGTGGGTCCAAGGGACTGTCTAGACAAGACATTGATGAGACAGGTCACCCATACTGCTTATGTGAGATTATGCATGGATAATACTCCTGCAAAGTGAGTTATATAACAAGCAGGTTTGGCGTCTCCAGTTGGACTGGTCAGTGCTTTCAGCAACATGCTCTCACTTGACCCAATTCTCAGTGAGCAGACAATTGCCTGAGGTACTCTTATATGGGGAAATGCACAACATCAATATAGTTACAGGATTATTTTATTATTGTTGGCTGTATCTGCAAATAGCAATTGTTTTTCCAACTTTGGACTTAGCACTTTCCATTAGGTTGGGTATGTCAAACTTTTTTTAATGTTATGTTTGCTTTAAATTTACTTGGAGTTGGCACCAAAGTAACAGACAAAAGTTAAGGCAATAGTGCGGCTGTGTGTTATTATAAAGGAGGATAAAAACACTGCGCATGATCTTTGCAAAAAGCAGCTTGCACATCAAAGCTCCGCAATCAACTCAACACTGAAATCTTTTCACAGCAAACTTTTACTTTAAGTGTCATGTTTAAGTTGCTGGTGACAGTAAACGCAAAACCAACAGCTTTGTCATAATAAGAGAACAGTGTGTTAGAATGAATTTATTTTGTATAATCAATGATAGCAGCAATGATTGTCTGGGCGCTTATTGATACTTAAGTGATGGTGTGTCTGGTACTGTTATTGGGATTTACTACCAGTCTCCAGTACCAATCCTTGCTTATTATAATAAGGCTAAGCAGAGTGCACTCAGTGGCCTGTGGCCAGTTTGAGTTAATCTAAGGATTTGTTGAAAAGCAGATACAATTTCACTCAAGATTTTCATTGGTTGACTATAGGCCTATTAAGGGCTCCAACATACTTCTATGGTGATCCTACACACAGCTGATTATTGCATTCCAGCTGAAGTGAGAAATCTGAATTTTGGAGTTCCCAGTCAAAATTTTTCAAAGTCTGAGCGTCCCCACCAACCTTGACTGAACAATCCAAGATGGTGGCAATAAACGTAAAGTTAAAAGGTAAAATTGTACAACTTGCAATTTGTTCTGTCACTTTTGTGTATTTATGACTTGCTAAATAAGCCATAAGCATTGCTCTGACATAGCACAGCACAAAGAAAAAAAAAAAAGGCTAGTCATGCATGAATGACTCTATCTTGCTAAGGAGCAAAACAAATTCAGCAAAGCAATGAGAAACAGGGAGTATTACTGGAACACACTCAACTAAGGAGTTACGTCATTCCCAGCTTTGACGTCTGACTTCTGAGATAAACAGAACACAGCATTAGGACCGCTGTGCAGACCGAGCCCTACATGTTGTAACTCTTTTCTGTCACCAGGGGGCAGTGTCACAAACAACTAAGTGAATTTATAAACTATAAAGAGTTGAAGCAAAACAGTGTTTAAAAAAAGACAAACGTGTCCACTGCAGCCACTGTCTCTGCTTCTTGTGCTGAATTTGTTGATCACTAATTTTTTTTCCCCCTTTCATGCTTCTCATGTTTGTGGTGAAAGCGACTCTCAGACAAATAACTAGCTGTACCATAAATTAACCCTAACAAGAGATGACAACTCCGTTTTATATCTAACACAGACTAATGGTTAAATATTAACAAAGGCAAGGTGAATTTTCAGACAATCTGTGTAAACCAAGGTAGCTATTCTCAAAATTTTGTTCATACAAAAAACCAAAACCAAAAAACAATGAAGCCTGCCTTACTATGAGTGAAAGTGGGAAAGTGTAGGAAAGCTTGTTTTTAATGTCAAGCAGCAAAACTACAAACACTGACCTTAGACATGAAAGAATTAAAGACTGAATGACATTAGGTGGCCTCAGTTCTAAACAAGGCTCATTTAAAGAGACCTTTAAGCCCTTTTTCCTTTAGTACCTACTTGGATCGGCTCAACTTGGCATGATTCGTTTTCCATTACAATCGAATACCACCAAATGTGCATGGGGTCGTTATACCAACACGGCCAAATGTCCTGTGATGTCATTTGTATGTGACAAATGACGTCACGGTGCACACTGAAGCGATGTTATACCTGCTGCTTGGACTGTGGCTTTTCATCAGACTCGGGGACCACGGTGTTGTTTCTATGTCGCTATTTCTCTCGTTGCTGGGTTTCCAAAATGGCGGTTTTGATTTTCGCGAAGGAGACACTCTCATTACTCATCCTTTAACGCCACTGACTAAGAAACTGGTGGCATGCAGTCTGTTGACGTCACAATTTAGAATCGCCTCGGATCGCTTGGAACCCCAGCCAAGTAGGTAGTAAGAAAGTCCCTGGAAACAGGTACTACGACCTAATGGAAAACCCTAAAAACCGTGCCAAGCCAACCCGAGTAGGTACTAATGGAAAAGGTCCATTACTTATTCATAAACGGGACATACGACTTGTTTTGGACAGTGGATGAGCTACGGTGTGTATCAAGGTGCATTACAGGTGAGGTTAGTATAATCGTCAGTGGTGACGATCCTGCTAAATGAGTTTTTCCTCTGTTAAACAAATAAATTATTTTCGTTATTTTTTTTTAAACATGTATCAACAACCTGGCATACACAGGAAGGATAAGATGAAGGAGGAAAAAAAAGAAAAAGAAAAAATGCTTATACAAATGGTATTTGAATATTTGGCATGGTGTTGGTAAAAGCAAGTTTGTCAGAGTAACAGTGGTAAGTG
The DNA here is from genome assembly GCA_015107715.1 of Tylochromis polylepis. Classification (NCBI taxonomy): domain Eukaryota; kingdom Metazoa; phylum Chordata; class Actinopteri; order Cichliformes; family Cichlidae; genus Tylochromis; species Tylochromis polylepis. The sequence continues at coordinate 53,717 of VVHJ01030466.1, forward strand.
TGGAGGTTATGTCTGTGCTGTACATGAGAATAAACATGACTGGTGACCAGCTACACAGGTATGAATGGGCCAGTAATTGTGAAGACTATAGCAAAGGGCTGGTGCCAAACAGCCGATATATTCACAACTTCAGCTCTGTCTAAACTAATGCTATCTTCCCTTCACTGAAGATCAAGACAAACATTACAACAGAGATACTTGCTTACTATGAGCTACCTGTTTGTTAGCCTTGAGAACAGTCCTGAGGGTAGCAATCTGTTCTCGCTTGGTACTGAGAAGAGACTTGAGTTTTAACACTTCCTCCAAGAGGTTTTCATTGTCCCGCTCTGCCTCTCCACTGCTGCTTAACCCTGAGTAGGGCACTGCACCCCTTTGACGACAAAGGTCCACTGCGACCTGAGGGAACAGAGACAGATATTCATAAAGGTTAGCACAGTTTTTCTGGCAAATA
>VVHJ01030468.1:0-13818 GCA_015107715.1 Tylochromis polylepis
CACCTGAAAATATCTTAAAAGTTTATTTTGTGACCCAGAAAGAGTAATATTGAAATTAAGTAGCTGCCGCCATTGTTGGAAACTGGAATTGGCTGGGCCACGCTATGAATCCTGGGATATGGTGGGCCACGAAGGACACATCCGACCCGTCCTTCAAATCCGGGCAAATGAAGGACGCATTTGTTGCCGCATTTAGAGGACACTTCAAATTTGGACACCCTTCGTTGCGTCGCTGTGACGTAATCGGCCTTCAAATGTGGCCTTCGAAGCATGCTTCCCCTGAATTTGGACACAGCCATAACCTCTTTTTATTTTTCCTCTTCCAGCTAAAGAAGAGAGAGTTTGTGAGAACGAGCCCGCGCTTGTTCGTGCTGCTTCATTAACGCTGACGTCCTCTGTGGGACCACTTGAATCTTTAAGCACTACAGAAACTCAGAAACTCCAAACGTTGGAGGCTGTGGATATCCCTGAGCCCCTCAGCACTGAAATCATCCTGAGCACTCAGCATCCTGCAAGACGGAAAAATCCTCCAGCCAAGGCCATTCAGATAATTGACCCCCGTCCTCTGCCATCCAGGAAGACTCACACAACTCAGTCAGAGTCAGCTGCAACTCTCGCTTCTCCTCACATGTATGCGCATGTATCTGCCGATCACGATTACTGCGGCTCTGTAGATCATTCTCCTGTAAATGCTTCTCAGCGTAGCAGAGCTAAGCCCCCTTTACTCAAGGATGCGTCTCAAACCACAAATGAGCAGCACATGATGAGCCAGGGTTCGCATGCTGCAGGTGAAGAGAAGAACCAGATTACAACTGGTAAAACACAGTCTGTGCTTCAGCATCAGTCAGATCAACGTAGGGCCAGATCAGAGACTGCAGACAGAGCTCTGCAGTTTGCAGACAAAGAAGATCGTGGGAGGAGTGAAGACAAGACAGCTCCATGCACCTTCCCGACACCTCCACCCAGCCCTCCTGTCAGAGGCAGAGAGAAGAGGAGATACAGGAGAAGATCACCACGGTCTGACTCAAGCTCCAGCTCCCGGTCCTCCTCTTCTTCTTCCTCCTCCTCCAGCTCTGCATCTCGCTCTCCAAAAAGATTAAGGTATCATTCTCTATCATTCACATTCAGCCTGAGTTTTTACCTTTTGTGGCTACAATTTGTCAATCTTGCAGGCTCCATCGCAAGCGTTCAGAGAGCAGCTCCTGTTCATCGTCCCCCTCTTGCTCCGTGTCCCAATCCCCTCCTCGGCGGTACAGGTCAGGGTGCTGCACATCAAGATACAGCAGGTCACGGTCCAGATCTTGGTCCCGGTCCACATCCCGGTCCCAGTCACCATCTCCACAAATATGCCGTAAGCGGTGGAGAGACTTTTGCAGGTCAGTGAATATTGTTGATGAGCTGTATTAAATGCACGATGTGATACGATGAAAATCAAATGTAGGTGTTTAGATGGCGCGCACAATGAGATCAGTAACAAGACGAATAATGTTCTGTCACTGATTATCATTACGATGCTGTTCCCACAAGGAAACGCACTTTGACTTTGGTGATGTCGCTCTTGCTGCTTAGAGAGAAAAAAGCCATCAGCGTGTATGTATTTACTGGAATCATTTTTGGTCTGCACCTGTTTGCAGTATATCTTTTACTTTTAGTGTGGTGCTGTTTGGCTATGTAACCGTCCTGTTCAGATTCAGTGCAGTCACTGATGTCATCAAGGCTCACTTCTAAAGAGAACTAGTGCTAACTTTTGACATAAGGAACAGTCACACTGACTTCTCGTTACCCCTAATAGCTGAGACATTCAGCGGGAACAAAATCTCAGTCTCCATTTTCTTCGTCCATGCAGCAGCAGCAGCAGCAGCAGAGAGTCCAGGAAGCTCAGGAGAGAGCACGAGATAAGGATTCAGAAACTGAAAGCTATAGTGAGTAAAAATCATCTGATGTGCTGGTATTTTTTTTTACTTTTCTGGTGGGCAGTAACTATATCGCATTAAATTCTTTCACACAGGACGAGCGCCGAGTGGTGTATGTCGGCCGCATCCGCAGGTCCATGACTCACGATGAACTGAGAGAACGCTTCTCTCAGTTTGGAGAGGTGGAGTGTGTGTCACTTCACTTCAGAGACAGGGGGTAAGCATGCACCATTACAGTTTAAAAAGTTTTTATTGGCTTTACAGTGAAATGGGTCACCGTTAAACCCAACATCTTTGGTTCCTGCAGTGACCACTATGCCTTCGTTACTTTCTACAACATGGAAGATGCTTTTGCAGCCATTGATAATGGTGGGAAACTACGGCAACCTGATGAGCTGCCCTTTGACATCTGCTTCGGTGGAAGAAGGCAGTTTTGTAATTCAAACTACACAGATCTCGGTAAGTCTAACACCAACAGCCAAGACAAACACTACACTATAGCGAAAGGCGCGAGTTACCGGACTAACTGAGAATTTTTTTCTCTGGAAAAGACTTGAAAAATATTGCCCTAAAAACCATTGTGTTATGAAACAGCTGAAACTGTGCAGATGAACGTACACACGGTATACGCTCTGCATCTGTGAATACACAAGGGTCTGCCTAGGTCTCATATTTTTATCATCACTGGGTCCTCTCTGTGGACACCGCCATATCTTTCAATTTGTTATGACTGTACAGACTTCTACACAGTATAAGAGCAACAGCAGCACATGCAGGCTTCAAACTGAGGTCTACAAAGTAATACAATAAGAATAACTACTCGTCTGTGGTGTCCACAAGGGAATCAAACCTCAGCCTTATAATAGCTGTGTGAAAATGGACAGGCTGAAACACGCTTGGTTCATTCTACCAGAATAAAGAAAAAAGAAGTTGAATGAAATCAAATTAAATGTAGCCAGACAACCAAAACATTTAATTGAAGTTGTAGAGCTGTGACATTGTGACTAAATCCAACAGATTAAAATTGAAAGTTGCTCTCAGGCATAAAAAAAAGAGAAAGAAACCACAGGGCTCGTTCAGACACGAGCCTGAAATGTTCAGTGCAGGAAAAAGAAGTGCATGTCTGATAGGGGCTTACACCCAACACAGTCAACTGTTGTTTTTGCTCATTAATTGCAGAGCCAAAGATATCAACCCAGTGATGTCCCAACTAGGGCTGGGTATCGATTTCGATTTCTAAAATCGATTCAATTCCGATTCAAAAGGTCCCAATTCGATTCGATTCAATTTTGACTCAGACAGTCAGAAATATTATAATTCTGATCATTTATCAGTACATATCCATATTTTTATATCCATGTATAAAAACAAAGCTGACACTTGTGAGACTCCATCAGAGGTGTAACCATCACAGCAGATGCCTTTGTGTCAAAGTAACTGAGGATAAAACACAGAAAAACATGAAGGAGATTTTCCTGGCCTGGCTTTTTATAGCAGATAACCGCCTTAAAAATATTCTGCAGTAGATCAAAAACTGAAGAAAACCATGAATCAACATATGAACATTACCTGATGCTGCTGAAGTGAAGCAGAGCAAAGTTACAGAGGTTTTATTAGAGACACAGCTAAGGGTTTTGTAATTTGGCATAATTTTAAAAAGTTTACATTTCTTCAGTATTGAACAGAAATGAGGCTTCCTTGTCGGAGCTCATTTTTGAAAAAAGACAAAAAAACAGCGGCCAACAGCGCTGTAAACAACGGTAGACTGGTGTGTAATAAGCGAGTGAGTAATGCAGAAAACAGAGATTTGAGATGGGAAACTGTTCTTGACGTACACAGAGAGAGAGAAAGAGCTGTGCAGGAAGTGTGATTTTTATCGTGGTGAAAGCAACACAGCAAAGGTAAGAGGGAATTAATGACGATGTTTATCAAATGTGAAGCGTAGTTTGGCTCTTCTTTTGCTGCTGGTTCAGTGAATTTTGGTTGGAGTGACGAAACCTGCAGCATCAGAATCTGTGAGCTGTCGGCTTTCAGCACCGAGGGCGTGTCCGTGTACGTTGGGTGAACAATCCGCGCTCTGTGTTTACGTCTTTGTGCAGAATCCATTTACCTGCTCTCATCTGATGTTTTAGCTGTTTGGTGGTTGTTGAAATAGTTTTGTGAGCTTTAACCTGAGATTCTGGCATTTCTGGCAAAATACATTTATATTTAAAAATCGATTCAGGATTTAATGAATCAATATCGCTTTATTCAAGCTAAAATCGATTTTAATCAGAAAATGTATTTTTTAAACCCACCCCTTGTCCCAACCTGTACAATGTGGGGCATCTCTTTGGGTTGGGAATTAAAATTGGTGTTATGTATGAAAATTGTGCACATTTAATGTGTTTCATTACAAACAGAAACCAACTGTTAAAACACCTCATGACTTCCCAGCAGAAGGACTAGCATGTTCGATTTTCTTAAGTCTAACATGACAGCCTTTGTGAGGTTCACCAGCATGAGAATAGAGCACCCCAAAGCACCACTGTGTACAGCTGAAAACATTCATCAGAAAGATGAATGGTGTTACCAGTGTAACTATAACCAGTGTAAGTTATAAATTGATTAGGTCAGTTATTTTCTAACTTTCTGTGCCCAAGGCACCTCGGTGGTGAAGGTGAAGGTGCATCTGTATCTGAATCCACACAGGTCCAATAAACGGTTCAGATTCACTGCTCTTTTTAAGCAGCTCAATTATTTCTTAGAAGGGCTGTTTGGTTTAAAGTAAACGTTCCCGGCTTCAGGGAGGAGAGCCACCCAGCAACTAATCCTTATTAACTTTTGTAGAGCACCGGCACTCTGGGCCCAGGTGTTGCCAGTGTTGCTGATTGAAAATAAGGCACACATCCTCTCCCTCGCCCACAGAAAAGAACTGCCACGCAGACAGGCTGAAAGGAAGGGAGGGCAGAGTGGGTTATCACACAGCCTCCGCAGACAGATGAAGCACTTGGATTAAGGGCCGGTGTCACTGCTGGTCAAGAGTTACAGGGCAACAGTGCTGTCATAAACTGAAATTTTGAAGCTTCACAAAAGCTGTATTTGCTACAGTGCTCTGACACTATATTGTAGTACATGTCGTGGGTGCCCTCCTCAACACAGCAGTGAACATGTGCACATCCCTCTCTTTCTCAGATGCAAACAGAGATGCAGAAGCATCTCCTTCCAGGACCAAGTTTGAGGACCTCGACTTTGATTCGTTGCTGAAGCAGGCTCAGAGAGGATTAATGACGTAGCAGAGCTGAGAGGACGAACAGCAACACAAACCTGGAAGAAAAGATGGAAGCGTTTGTTTTGGTTTTTTTCCACAAACCTCAGAGCATTGTACTCATACTGGTATGGAAAGGTTTTTGTTATGAGTTTTCATGTTTTGCTAAAATATATTGTAAATGCATGAAGGTTTTTATGTGTACAGTTTACATGTACAAATATGTAGCACTTGTATGCATGCAGTTATTCGTGTATAAAGTTGACATGTAGCGCCTTGATGTGGAGATAAGGTTTTTGTGGCATTCCAGAGCACTGATAAAGTTTTGTATATGAAAATAAAGACAATTTATTGTTTTTCTGTTTAATTTGAGTGATTAGATCTTTTCATGCAGATATTTACCTCTGGCAAGGAGCTTTTGTTATTGTGTTGATTTGTGTGTTTCTTTGCTGTTCTGGACTGATTGAAATGATGTTTTTTGAGGGCTTGGACTAATGTAGAAGGGATTCACTTTTCAAATAGGTCCACATTTGGATCTATTCTAGATCTGCAGTTTATTAGACATTTAGCATTATATCTTCACAAATGTATACCAAACTTAAAGAAGAAAAACTGGATGACATCATATTGATGTTGAACCAGATCCAGATAATTGTGGCAGGCAGTGGTTAGCTCCACTGCTTTGCTTTCCATTGGTGAGCTTGAAACAAAAGGGTGTGATATATTGTTCTTTACATAGAATAAACAATGTTTATGGTTGTAACCACACTGCATTACCTCAGTTTCATCTTGTGCATTAATCTGGCTGCTATGTTTTTCAGGGGGGTCTCCTTAATTGTTGGCTCACAATTAAAATCATAACCTGTTGAATTTTCAACTGTCATCAAGTGTGAAATTTCTTTATGATAATTTTATTATTTCCCATGGGCCCACACAACTCATTTTTGGGGGGCCCTGCAGTGCCACCCCATTTAAAAAAAAAAAGTCCTTGAAATACCTGTGATTCTGGACTGCAGATACCAGTAGTGACTGCATCTCTAGTTAAATTTCTGGCATATTAAATAAAAATGTCTATGGAAAAAAAATTTTAACCGTGAATTTTGAGTTAAAACTAACATTAAAAATCGTTTTTATAAAAGGAGGAAAGAGAAGGTGCATTTCCACCAAGAGGAGCAGCGTCTGAACAAGCATGCTGTTCGTGGATACTGAAAGACTCCAGCCTGTCCAGAAATATTACATCATCTGTTTTTTAATATTTATTCAACTGTATTTTAAGCACCAGCTGTCTGTTAGTCTTTTCAGAGTTTACTAAAATAAAAATAAAATCAGAGTAACATCTGATTTGTGTGGGGTGGGTTTTTTTGGGGTGGGGGTTTCTGTTGGTGTTTCGGTCATGTTAGGAACTGTCCAAGGCTTGTTAGAAACTAAAACACACCACAGACTTCTGGATGTTAGAAGAAAACTAATACTGCTAATCATGAATGAGACTAAAGGCAGGAAGGTGTCCTTTATAACTAAACTGTTAATAGCACCTCCACATTTATATCATAGTTTATTATATAGCACATGTATTTCAGTAATAGCCTATTTATTTCATTACAGTGGTGTACAGTCCACACGAGTTCAGATTTCCGAGGACACAGCTCACGTGGGTGTTATCTGTGACCGTTTATCCTGGTCCCAGTGTTAGGGTCAGTGAATCCAGATAATGGAAAGATATCCTGGATGGTACTGGGCTCCGAGGCAGCAGCTGGACTGCCTGTTTACCATCATGATTAATATTCACAATAAAAATATTAGTCGAACATCGTGAAGTCTGTATGTTTCATAGTGTCTAACAAGCTTTGTACAGTTAAACCTAACAGTTACTACATGACGGAAACACCAATGTTATCTCTTTTTAATAAAGTTTATGCGCGTATACACAGGTCACGCTTATTATTGAACAAAGAACACAAAGATCAGATGTTAATCGGATTTATTTGCTCTCTCTCCTCCTTAAACATGTTTGTAATGTTAGTTATAATTCAGAATTGGCGACTGAAACAAGTATGACACATAGGAACATCAGGAGATGAAGACCTGATAGATATAACCTCAGTAAGTGAAGTTGGTGTTCAACCTCCGAGAGGTGACAGTCAGCGGGGGTTATGACAGTTGTGTACCGGGACCTGCGCTTTGTCGGCGGTATAACAGCTCGAGCGCTTGCGAGGCGAGTGGGTCTATCACAGGCTTTGCCGTGAGACTAGGCTGGGCAGACATCTCCGAAATCGTCGAAGCACTTTTGCAAATAGGCTCTATCTTGACGAACCGACCAGATATCCGAAGATTAAACCTCTACATTCTCGGGTAAAAAAAAAAAAAAAGGTTGTTGGTGTCGAGAAACGCCCACTAAAATTAATTAATGAAACATTTAATTAATTATTTAATGGTGTATTTAATTAATTCATTTTGTCACTCCTGGCCCAATGTGAAAGACGTGACAATCAACACAAAAAGGTTCATAGTTAGATTTTTTTTTTCCTTAAAAAAAAGAAAAAGAAAAAGCAAAACCGTTTATTTAAAACTCTTTAGTGGGCTACATACTGAGCTTCGAGGATAGAAACAGAATATCGATCCTGTCACCTAGTATCGTTCCAATACCAGCTTTGGTATCGATCCTTGGATCGATTCACCCATGTTAACAAGTAGCTGCTGGACAGGTGTACTTAATAAGGTGGCTAGTTATATATTACTATAATAAGGAAGACTAAATCTAATGAAATTTAAACTATAAAATAAACATTTTAAAGAATAAAAACTAAAACGGAGCAAAAAAAAAATCCCCACTGGAAACTAACTTAACAAACTATGTTCAAAATAAAACTGTAAAAGTTATTAGAAGATACTGAACTCCTGTGGCATCCTCCCTGTTTTTTTGGTGTGTTGTCCCTTTAAGCTGTGGGCACACTGTTCCTTTAAGACGTCCACCCGGTAGTCAGACACATGCGTCTGAATATGAGCTGAACTTAAGTTATCCTCACTAAACAATATCTGCGGTTTTGTTTCGACCATTTACAGCTTTGTACATTTAGTGGCGTTAGCGTGGTGTTGCGCAATGCTGCAGGTGTTTAACCCGACTGTTACTGCGCAGGCGTGAGAATAAGGTGCAATAAATGCGAATCAATTTAAAGGTTGGCGTGCAGAAGCATGACTATCAATATCGCTGTGTCAGAGCTGCAGACTGAGCATTGTTAAAGTCAAACAGCAGGAAGAGACGAGAACTGAATATTACAGGAAAATATGTCGAAACCGGACAGTACCAAGGGACAGCCCCACACCGGGACTAGGCGCTTCATCACCGGCGTAGTAGAAGGTGAGCAGACCCGGAATCAGGGGCCCAGACACCACGGCTCTGCTTGATTACAGGCTCTCGAATACCTCCAGCTACCAGCTTTAAAATGCATCTGATTCATCGATCATGTATTGATCACTTTTGGTAAGATGACACGCTTTGAAGTCTAACTCGACCTTTGCTTGTTACAGGCTTTTATGGACGACCGTGGACTATGGAGCAAAGAACAGAGCTGTTTAAGAGGTATGTGGCCTTAGGCAATGAACGAAGAACTGGAAATGATGAACACACTTCCTGAAAGTAATAACAAATGATAATAACAATAGCCACTCTAGCAGCTGCTGCTTTTGACATATGTAATATAGCTGTATTCACATTAATGGACTCTTGGATATTTTAAAAAAAAAACTACAATTGCACTGAATCATTTGCGTAAATGAAATGACATGCAGGTAATTTGCACTGCTTTTGCCACAGTTTCTCTAGCACTGGCAATTTCAGTTGTCATTTTCTGTTATTACTAGAAGCTTTTATTGTGATCAGGATGCACACCAACATTTAAAAATGCTGCATTGAGCATTTCTAACCTCTGGCATAACGATTTGGTTTTGCAGGGAACAGAAGTGGGGTTTGAACACATACCTGTACGCCCCCAAGGATGACTACAAACACAGGATGTATTGGAGAGACTTGTACGCTGCTGAGGAGGCGGGTGAGTCTCACCATATCACATTCATAATTCAAAACCACAAAAGTCTTTCTGGTCTTGGAAGTGGATGAAATTCAGTTGCACCTGTCTTTTTGAGTGTGAATACTTTCTCCTTATTTTTAAGATATGGTTAAAAAACAATTAATGCACATATCAAAAATGCTCCTGCACATAAATATTTGAACCGGTTTTCTTACATTTCTTAATCTAAACTGTCCAGAAATAAAAGGAAAATGTTAAAACTAACACTGACTAATTCCCTGATCTATTAGCAGAGCAGCTGTGCCTCCATGCATAGTCCGCCACCCTAACAAATGCCCATTTAGATTAAAAATATGTGCTATATTTTCACCTCAATTTGTTGACCCTCAGTATGTGAAACAATTTGCTAATTTGCAAATGTCCAGTTAACTACAATGGAACTGAAACTACAGGCATTTAAATCTACGTGTGCATATCCGAGTCCTCATTCAACAGTTGTACAAAACTCTGGTTATAAATCGAGCTCCAAACAATAAAAGTAAAATAAAACCCATTAAATGATAAAAGTGTGGTCATTTTGCAGTTGTCAGCTCTTCCGAACTCATCCCCTTACAACTCATTATTATCTCCTCAGACATGTTTAAAGTGTCTTTGGGTTGACTGTCTGGATGTTATCAAAAACATGACAGTCTGAAGTGCAGTGAAGACGATTTGAAGTTTATCCTTTTTGAAACTATCATGTCTTTGATGACCCCTCATCAAGTCAGTGGACTTCAGACCCACCTGTATATGCTCGTAAAGTTTACCCGCAGACACAAAAGCAGCTAAATCTAAGGTTAAACGATGTCACTTCAACTCTTTGTTTTAAATCTGTTCACTGATGGGAAGTAAAGGGATTATTAACTGAATATGTGAACTGCATCATCAAATAGCATTTCTTCTTTGTCCCTTTTTCATAGAACAACTAATGGGCCTGATATCAGCAGCGAAACAGCACGACGTTGAGTTTGTCTATGCAATCTCACCCGGCCTGGACATTACTTTCTCCAACCCTAAAGAAGTAACTGCCCTGAAGAGGAAACTAGATCAGGTAGGACTTTGGAAGCAGAGGTGTAGATGGGTGTAGCAGAAGAAAATATAATATAATTTATAATTGGTTGTATTTCACTTTGTGGCTCTCCGAAGGTTTGGACAGCGCATCACTTAGCAGTAAAATGGACGCATTTAAAGTGGAGCAGTAAAATTATACAGAGGCTGGTGTAATCAGTGTAATTCTAGGTGGAATAGCCTTTTTTTTTTAATGTCATTGGCAGTAAGAAAAGTGATGCTAACTTGCACTTGACCCTGTTCAATGAAGGAAATTAAATTTGTTCTTTAGGTCAGGGAGTTTGGCTGCAGGTCCTTCTCTTTACTCTTTGACGACATCGAGACTGAGATGTGTCCAGCTGACAAGCAGGCTTTCAGCTCCTTTGCCCACGCTCAGGTGGCCATCACTAACGAGGTGTACAAGCACTTAGGAGAGCCTGAAGTCTTCCTCTTCTGTCCTACAGGTCAGACGGGGAAACTGAGTTAAACATGAGTACATCTGGTATACAGTCCAGTTAAACAGGGAGCGTTGTGGTAGAAAATTAACACACATTATTCTAACAGTTTTTTAATCATTCACTCTTTATCTTCAGATTATTGTGCTGTCTTCTGTACACCCAGTGTAACCCAGTCCTCATACCTGAACACAGTGGGAGAGAAGCTCCTGCCTGGCATCGACGTACTGTGGACCGGTAACATGACACTCAGCCTGAACCTGTTTCCATGATCTTGAATTTCCCCAAGGTTAATTATTCATTTATTTTACTTTTTTTAAATGATTTTATTTAGGTCCAAAAGTAGTATCCCACAAAATCTCAGTTGAATCCATAGAGGAGGTATCCTCAGTCCTGAAGAGGGCACCAGTCATCTGGGACAACATTCATGCCAATGATTATGATCCCCAAAGGCTTTTCCTTGGACCCTATAAGGTTTTTTGGGTTTTTTTTTTCTTCTTCTTCTTTTTAACAGTGTTAGATTGTGTGTATGTACCAGTCTGACTCCTGTGTTGATATATTATCGTTTTTCGAAAAGGATAGACCCACTGATCTGATCCCAAAACTGAAAGGAGTGCTCACAAATCCCAATTGTGAGTTTTACCCAAACTTTGTGGCCATCCACACTCTGGCGACATGGTGTAAAGCACCTGCTGAAGGAGGACCGAGGGATGTGGAAATGGGTGAGTTTCTGTTAGTCATGAGTTAACAAATGCATTTTTTCTCCTTTGTAGAAGGTGAAACATTACAGGACTCAACTGCATTCAGTGACTGTGTAGGGAAAGTAATTTGCGATCACAATACACTGAACCCAGCCTGCTCCTGATGCTTTCATTGGAGTGCTCAAAGCTAACAGTCTGGCCTTTCTCCTCTGACCTCTGGCATCAACAAGCCCCCCCCCCACACACACACACACACACACCCCACACACACACACACACACACAAAGAGCACTTCAGCCTGCCTGACGCCATCAACCATGCCATGACGGTCAGCTGTCATATTTAAAAAGAAAAACTTGCACTTCTTGTAATATTTTGAATAGTATTTTTCCCCTTCATAAGACACCCTGACTGAATCACTGTCATCTGTGGAAGCAGCATCAACATCTATTTATGGTTTTTGCCATCATAACTTTTTCCAGTTTTGACAGGAAATGTTGTCATTGTTGTCGCTATGTTTGCTGGGAATCCACTCCCAGCCGTCTGTGGGGTCACGGAGCTTAAACTTTGTCTCACTATCTGACCTTCATCTCCAGGTGATGAAGAGCAGGATCCTTGCTACAGCCCACAGAAAGCCCTGAGTCTGGCCCTCACTGACTGGCTGGAAGAGTTCATGAGCACAGATCAACTAGGAGGTAGAGTCTTATTAAACATAGTTTAATGATATTAAAAGATATAAATGGGTGGTTGTCACATTAATACACGGTGTGTCTGTGCTTCCAGGCCCTTGTCATCCTCGCCTGAAGAAAGAGTCGTCTGAAGAGGAGCCCATGCAGACAGACATGGGTGAGAGCCCCTATGTTCCTGGTCCTGGGGAGAACCCGTTGTACACAGCTGAGCCGCTGACCCTGGATGACCTGAAGCTGCTGTCAGACCTCTTCTACCTGCCTTACGAACACGGTACCACAGCCAGGACTATGCTGCAGGAGCTGGACTGGCTCAAAAACCAAAGTCAGGCAGCAGCTGCAGAGACAGACAAGGTAGTGTTCATATTTCTATACAAACACAGGTTATTTTTCTACATGTTGTCCTCATACAGATGTTTTCTGTTTTTTCAGACAGCAGAGTGGTGCTCAAGAGCCCAGCAGTTCGATAACATGTGTGAGGCAGTGGTGCAGATGTTCAATCGCCTGTCAAATGCCCCGAACCGCAGCATCCTGTACGATCTGTACAACTACATCTGTGACATCAAGAGTGGGGTCGGTCTGGCTCGAGCCTACGTGAAAACACTAGGTGAGAAAACTTAATATATTGCAAACCAACACTATTGAAGCTGCTCTATAAATTATTGATGCCTTTTAAGACAGTCACGAACACCTTACAAGCAAATTAAATAACAAAATCACAATATGGATAAAATAACACTTGGAAAAACAACAACAAATTCAAATTATGTTCTGTATAAACAAAGATTCTTTGAATTCTTTGAAAAATTCTGAAACTAAGAAATGCTTGAGCATCTCTTTCAGTTTGTGTGATTTTCTGCTCCCACTGCTCCCTGTAATAAGAAATGATCTTGTATGTATGTTTTTTTTGTTGTTGTTTTTTTTGTTTTTTACAAACAAACTGCAGCAGCCATGAAAATCAGGAACCACATTTAGATTATCAGCTCGATCATTAATCCTTCCATCTTTTTAAAAGAAGTGATTATGCTTTGGTTAAATTAGGCGTGAAACTGAAGAACTGAAGCTACTTACTGTAGCTTTTAATATTTTGGTGTGTGTTGCCTTCCACAGGAGGCCACAGCCACCCCTCTGCCCAGTTAATGAACGATGATCCTGAACCTTGGGGCTTCAGAGGAGGCCTCTCTGGAGAATTCCAGGTAAACTAAGCAGTGCAGTGAGTTCTTATATAAAATCAGAGCAGTGATAATGGTCAGTAACGAGGCAAGGCCTCCAGCTGATATACAGTGGCTTGCAAAAGTATTCAGCCCCCTTGAACTTTTCCACATTTTGTCACATTACAGCCACAAACATGAATCAGTTTTATTGGAATTCCACGTGAAAGACCAATACAAAGTGGTGTACACTTGAGAAGTGGAACGAAAATCATACATGATTCCAAACATTTTTTACAAATAAATAACTGCAAAGTGGGGTGTGCATAATTATTCAGCCCCCTGAGTCAATACTTTGTAGAACCACCTTTTGCTGCAATTACAGCTGCCAGTCTTTTAGGGTATGTCTCTACCAGCTTTGCACATCTAGAGACTGAAATTCTTGCCCATTCTTCTTTGCAAAACAGCTCCAGCTCAGTCAGATTAGATGGACAGCGTTTGTGAACAGCAGTTTTCAGATCTTGCCACAGATTCTCGATTGGATTTAGATCTGG
>VVHJ01030479.1:2849-17023 GCA_015107715.1 Tylochromis polylepis
TTCCTCCTGTATCCGAGGTTCGACTAACAGACGGACTCTCCTTTCCAGCACCCTGGCATAGACTTTCCCAGGGAGGCTGAGGAGTGTGATACCCCTGTAATTGGAACACACCCTCCGGTTCGGAGTCAAAGTCAAAACCATTTGAACTGATCATGAAATGATGATCTGTAGGTCTATTTGGAGATGATTTTAAAATACACTTTACCAGTTATGACTCAAAATATAAGCTTTTGGGATTATTTCTTTTAGTTTTGCAACACTGAAAAAATAAACCATGCTGCTGAGCTAAAGTAAAACAAAATGCAGAAAAGCTCACTGTGCTGTATTTTTATGCTTTCTTTCTTTCTTTCTTTCTTTCTTTCTTTCTCGGAGTGTATCCAGACAGGAGCGGGCTTGAACCCCCTTGGGTGAAACTGGAGGTAGACGTTGTGCGGATTAGTAAAATGAGCATTGATGTTTTCTGCTTGAGGATGATTGTTAGTGCTCTGGAGCAAAAACAACCATCGCTGGAGCCTCATTATCCTGCTTACTGCTACGTGCTTTGAACAGCTAAATAAGTTGGCTCCACTCATACTGACAGGCACTGAACTTTGGGTTTGTGGGGCTTATAGAGCTCTGAAGTGCAGCACCTTCTGTTTGCTGAGGTGATGGATGGAGCTCATCGGTATTCAAGGTCCTCAGCTTTGTCACGGACTCTGTGGGCACTTTCTATTCAGTAAAACAGTAAAGAAGTGGACAATGCAGGTGAATGAGCCGTGATCTCCCTCCTTGTCTCTTCAGTGCCAAGTATTAGTGTGCCTGTCAGTCAGTTGTGATTAATTGTACTTGGCAATGCCGAGGCCTTGGCACTCCAGAGAATTTTTTTAATCTTTTGAGACTTTTTACTGCTGTCAGATTCACAGTTTATTCACCCTGAATAATAAAACTGACACTGTGGATGAATGGACAGGCTGTATGAGTGAAGTTTAACTCTCATACTCCTAAATCTAACTCAGGTACCAGAAATGATGAAACTTTCGGGGGATGGAAGGATATTTTATTGAGATGAACTGTATTATCCCATCACTCAAATGTCAACATAATAGTTTTTTTTTGTTGGGTTTTTTTTGTCAGTGGAGTTCTGCATTACACTGGGAACTTTCCTTCTTTTATTATTGTCACCTCAGGCAGAAAGAGCTGCTTTTCTCATCTGTATTAGATAAGTGAATTGCTATTTTCCACCTTTGTATTTTCTCCTATAATTCCTATGTTATTTTATAGGCTAAGAAGGCAAATATCTGCAACCTGGATCACTCTCTCTCCAACATCCTATTGTACTCTCTGTGAACTATTCTTATCTTGAAGCAAAACAGCTCTCATTTCCCTGGTGTCATTCTCCATAATAGGCCATCTAATGTCATAAAAATATGTTCAGCTGTTTGCTGTTGAGTGTTTTATGGCTCACACACCTTTAACTCCCCACTCCTGGAAGTCTAAAATGTAAATGTCACGAGAGATGTGTTATTATGCGAGTCTACCCTCAATTAAATGTTGAGGCTAACACCAAGACAGGAGGTGTGCTTGTTTTCAGGAAGGTGCAGCAGTTTAATATTCAGGAAGGCTATCTGTCCAACACAGCCAGGGTCAGTGTTGAGGTTCGTTGGCTGCAGAGGCCAGCAGGTATTCAACATTTAGCTCCATTTTCCTCTGAGCTGTCTTTGTTTGTGGTCTGCTGGTCACACTGTCAAGGATGTCAGCCCTTAAATGCCACAGCGCCGCTGAAGAAAACTGGGCGAGTGTTTTTAAACTCCCTCTTTTGAGTCTCACTCTTGAGTGTTACTTCAGCGGGGCTGTGCTCTCACCACACATTATCTCCTCAGGGATCACAGCACTACGCGTTGTAGAGCTGTCCCTCTCATCTCACCTCTTCAGACTACTGTAATTCACCTGCTTTTCATACTGAAAGCTCTCTCACCACCCATAAGTGTGTGTCAGTGCCAGATCTGGATGAGAGAGACAAAAAGGAAAAACGTCAGAGGACAAAAGAGACATCTTCTAATGATTGTTGAATAGCTGGGTGGTATAAATATGTACGAATGTTCAATCAAATCAGTTACTGTCCACAGAATTATGAAGATAACTGTGCTTACAACAGGAAATTGAAAACTCTCAGGTTCGTACTTTACAAATAATGTCTTATGAGCTTAAAGGATGCATGTTAAACCCAGTTGTAATTCATTTTTTAAAATCTTTGATCTGTATGTTGACAAAAAGAGGTGATGTGCTTAATATGGTCATCTCAGGTGACTTCCGTCTCTGAGCTCAGAAGCCCGACCTCACAAGCTGTTCAAACCTTCTGTTTATAAGTGGCAGCCATTAAGGAAAAAGCTGGCTTGAAGGGAGGGTAGTCTTTGGAAGGAGGGGCTCTAAGACGCTTGTGTCAAACAGTGGATGAGCCCAAGACTGACTATAACATAAAAAAACTATTTTACAAAGCTGGTCTAGTATAGTTCAAAGATAAAAATATAGAATTGGAAATGAGCAGAATATAGTGTTTTCAAAGCACTATAATTATTACTATACTCGTTACTATGACTGACTGAGAAAGCAGCAGAAAACATTCAGAAAATGTCAGGCAAACTGGCTTCAGGCGTACTTGGACTCTTTTGTACAATGAAAGCAGATCCCTGCTAATTTGGCCAAAAAGCTTGTTTGTGAAGTTTTTCTCAAACCAAATTTCACTGAGAAAAACGGTTAACTCAGACACCGGCTACAGAAGCAGTCAGGGTTAGATGACAAGTTAATTTTAAACAGCTTCCCCCCCAGATAATTGACTGTTTTTAAAGAACTATCAGCCGTATTATGTTTCAAGCACAGATGATGACAAGTTCTATATTTTGCTATTAATTTGGTCCACTTATTGTAATGGATCATTATGAAAAGATAAAAAACCCCTCTTACTTTCAAAGCAGCCATTCAATAAGTTAAGAAATGTGCGTTTTTTTAAAGAAATGAGTTTGCTCAGTGTCTCGTTCTTCATGTTTTTTATGTTTTTATATGTCATTTACTAAATCTACCTGCCAGTGTTAATTTTGACAGCAAATATTGATTTAGTTTGAGTCATAGGCTTTTAACTAAAATGTCATTTAGTTTTAGTCATAATTTTGGCATCTGAATTCTTTTATTCTCGTTTTAGTCCACTAAATACCAAGACTGTAGTGGACTAAATCTAAAGTTGATTCAGTTGACTAACATATGAAGTGTAAAAGTTTTCACTGGTTCAACATGGTTTACAAGGTATCTTATTTTCATTGACATCAAATGTGAAATGTGTCCATATGGAACACATTTCCCTTCTGTCACATTTTCATGAGAAACAGGGAGCATGGGAGTTGTGTGTCTAACCTTACTGCACAAAGAAATTACTTCTAATTGGCTACTTTCCAAACTCGTCCCACCTTTCTACACAACTTAACTAGTTCTGATTTAAACTCGTCTCTGCAGAATAATTTTCATTTTCCTTTTTATTCGTTGACAAAAGTCTCAGTACATTTCGTCATAGTTTTGGTCCTTCTTTTTTAGTTTTTATTTAATTATCCACTTGCTTTCATCAGAAAAAAAAAGGTTGTTGATGAAAACTATGAAGAAAATGAACACTGCTACCTACAAAATAATATCCATTGTATGGACACTTGTTGTTTTGATGTTAATGCCAGAGGAGGTTCGGACATCTTCAGTTACTGAGTCAGCAGACAGCACAACTTTGCATGGTCTGCTGTTTAGTGGTTGAGTAGCGGTGGTCCCTAAACACTTCCAGTTTGCAATAATGTCTCGATCGTGAAATATCTAGGGGGGAAGAAATTTTACAGATTGGCTCGTTGTAACGATGGCATCCTATCACAGTACCATGCTTGAACTCGGTGAGCTCTTTAGAATAAGCCATTCTTTCACAAACGTTTGTAAACGCATACTTTACGTACTTATATTTTTTGTCCATATAGAGTCTGTTGAATATGGATATTGTGAAATCTGTGTCACTCACTCATTTAAATGGTGTGGTATTTCTCATCAACAAGTAAAAGCACTGGGCCTTGGTGAATATCGGGAGGCGGATGAAGACCTTGTGTTGTTGAGATGAAGAGCGCCAATGTTGACAGAGTAATCGAAACTAAAGCCTTGTTGTCAGAGTTGTGGGCCCAGATCGGACTGCTGCGTGAATCATAGTAATTGGCTCTTGTCTCGGTGGTGGAGAACAACATCCATTAACAGAGAGGATTTAGAGGGAGGCGGTGTTAGTTTGGTTTTAGCTTAGAGTTTGCAGCTTGAGAGGAAAACGATGAATATTTATGGGGCTGAATCTGTGTGTATATCTGTGAGATACGGTTACACCGTGCAGACCAAAGACAATCTCATAAAACTAAAATTAATTTGTATTGTGTGTTGATTTCTTGGTTAGTAAATTGTTACTCCATATATTCAGTTTTACTGCCTTTAATCTGTGGTTGGCTCTGGGCTCTGTTTTCAGGCTTTAGACACACTAGCCCATGATCGGAGACTTAAGCTATTCACTATTTCATTCAAACCAGATCAGGTGAGCAGCATAAAGAGTAAGAAAGTATTGGGTGGTGCAAAGGGTTAAGTAGAAGATTTTACTTGGGACAGCAGGGTTTAAATTCTGGGTGAAACCAGCATCGGGACTAGCTTAATTTTAGCACAAAGCCTCCTGCTTGTCTGGTGGGAGAGGCTGAGAACAGAAGGAGAGCTGCTGGAGATGAACCAAATTCTTTTAAATTTTGTTGTTGTTGTTGTTGTTTTTAGACTCACCTCAGCTTTAATTAACTGTCAGAATTAAGTCTGTAAAGAATCATTTTTGAATCTACAAATGAGATGCATAAACAAGCAAACAATCAAATTATTTTCTACATCATTAATGATGTGATGTTTTGATTGCAGGACATCATCTGTAAACCAAATGTAAGAAACATGTAAAGGTTTCTTTTGACAACACTGATTCATCCACATCAGTATCCAGCCTGTAATGAGTCACTCAGGATGCCATTCATCTCCACAAGGCGACATGATTGCAACATTCATTTATCTATCGAGGCAGAATTACACCATTTACTCATTCAACTGGACATTATTAGACTCTTCATTCATCTAATATGGGGCCATTACAGCTGAAAGACCTGTTTCAACCCAGGGAACATTAAACCTGCTTCTCAATGATTAGACTCCACTCTGCCACTCATGTTGTTATACTCAGAGTCAATAGGATGGATGAATAGCTGTTGTGTGAAACACTCATTAGATGTTAGTGTTTTCAATTTTAAGAACTGTTTGCTTCTCCAAGTGTTGTCTGAAGGTATTAAAAGCCACTCGGCGATACTGGATGAATTAAAATGCACAGTGATCGAATTGAGAGCAACACAGCATGTCTTTGATCCTGAGAAGCCGATCATTTGAAGATACAAGGCAGCGCCTCTCCTGCTGTTTATAACAATTCAGTGGTTTTCACACATGCTAAGAGACATAGGCTGATCCATCTCCAACTGCACCTGATACTGTGTTATCCTCAGTATGGTTTCTGTTGTTTATCTCTGTTATATGAATCACTCAGATGCGTTTTTGACTCCGAAGATGAGCTTAGACACTGTAATCCAATCTCTTTTAAGATTTTGATTGGTTCAGTGAGAGGCTGGAGATGAATGTGACAGGCATGTTCTGACATTAAACTTACAAGTGATAACACTTCAAGTTTATTTTGCACTCTGCGGTATCTTAATGAGGCAAAGAAAAAAATGGTTAAAAAAGATTAAAAAAAAGAGAGAATAGTTATGATATTTGTGGAGCTCATGTCTGCGCGACATGATACACTGTGCAGACTAAAGGCAATCTCAAAACAAACATTCATTAAACACATTGCCTTTTATTGTATAGTATGTTAGTTTATAATTCAGTTGGGGAAATTATTATTTCATCCCCTGTTGAATTTGTGAGTTTGCTCTCTTACAGAAAAGAGTCTCCAATATTTATGGTAGTTTAATTTTAACGGAGAGAGACAGAATATCAACCAAAAATCCAGCAAAAAGTTATAAATAGACTTGTATAAATGAGTATTTGATCTCCTGCGACCGAGCCTGAATTCTGGCTCCCACAGATGGTCACACAATCAGTCAATCAATTGATCAGTCAACTCCTGATACTCCTGATCTCACCACCAGCATGGGCAAGACCAAGCAGTGTCAGGTCCCCCTGCTCAAGAAGGCACATGTACAAGACTGTCTTAAGTTTGTCAGTGAACGTCTAAATGATTCAGAAAAGGCTTGGAAGAAAATGATTTGGTCAGATTAAACCAAAATTGAGCCCTTTGGCATCAACTCAATCCACTGTATTTGGAGGAAGAGAAATGCTGAGTATGACCTAAAGAACGCCATTCCCACAGTCAAGCACACCAGAAAACAGCCCCAAAGCATAGTTTCCAAGTGTATAGAATGACTTCACCACATTGAAGGGACAACTTACAGCACCACGCACTGTAAAATCTTGGTTGAGAACCTCTTCCCTCAGCCAGAACAATTGAGATGGGTCTTTGTAGGACTTCCAGCATAACAATGATCCAAAAAATACTTCCAAGTCAACGAAGGAGTGGCTAAAGAAGAAGCACATTAAGGTCATGAAGTGGCCTAGCCCCTGTCCAGACCACAATCCTATAAGAAATCTGCAGAGTGAGCTGAAGCTTCAAGTTGCCAAGCGGCAGCCAAAAAACCTAAAGGATTTAGAGAGTTTCTGAGAGACTGGTCAAAACCCCTTCTGGGATGTGTGCAAAGCTGGTGACCAACTACAAGAAATGTCTTACTGCTGTGCTTACTAACAAAGGTTTCGCCACCAAGGACTAAGTCATGTTTTGCATGGGGATCAAATACTTATTTCATTCTATGACTTGCAAATCAATCTATAACTTTTATGTAATGTATTTTTTCTGGATTTTTGGTTGATATTCTGTCTCTTGCCATTAAAATTAAACTACCATAAAAATCAGACACTGTAAGTTGACTTAATTTTTTTTCCCTTACTAATCTTTGTAGCATATTGTTGTTAAAGTGTGTAAGGGGAAACCAGACTTCACCACATTATCTGGACTCCATTTTTTAGGCTTTTAGAGAATCTAGCACTTTGACTTTTCAAAAACAGCAACAATGACAACAATATATAACAGTTGATATATATATATATATATATATATATATATATACACACACACACACACACACACAGTATATGTCCAATTATCAGTTTTAAAAGTAATCAGAAGTTGATGTGAGATTCTCACAAGGTAGTTTCTCAGGGCAAATTTCCATCTTAGGAAACTAGAAAAACTCCCAAGAGACTGAAATTAAGAGCATAACGTTAGTGTCAGTGTTTAGAAAACCCGATGATACTCCAGGTTCTTTAGTTGGTCCAGAATCAAACCTGTTTGCATTACCAAAACAGTGGATTTTCCTCATGTGTTACAAAGATGATTACAACAGCTACTCAATATTAGATTATCTTGTAGCATCTAAATGCAAAGGAATATAAACATTAATTTTAAATTAACATGTTTTTCATCGAGGACCAACAACGTATATACCAACAGAAGTGCAGTGACCTGCGAGTGACAATTCATTTGCTCTAAAGATATGTAATAGGTCAGGTGTTGATCATTATGAATGCCTCTTAATAATTTCCCTCATTTCCATTTCGTCTGTAGTGCAGAACTTTTTGAAAGCACAAACATGCAACCTCTTCAAAAGCTTTGTATGTTTTTGACTATTTGAACAACAAAAACTGGACTTTTCACAAGATTTTATATGAAGTTCTAACTTTGCATGTTTTTTTTGTGCTCTTTTTTTATTGGGTGACAGAGGTGTGTGACAGCCCACTGGTCTCCAGCTTGCCTCCATCATCCTTCAGGAGCTCTTCACAGCTGTCCAGCAGCCATGCGCCAGGCTTTGCTAAACTCAACAGAAGAGACGGTGAGATTTTACTGTTGTTGGGGAGTGGGTCATTCACAGATAACTGTTGTGTTTAATAAGTAGGACTTTGGATAGGGCTCTGGATTTCAATACAGAGTTCAAAGTGCTGGAGGTTCAAAATAATTGTGTTTCATGACCTAATTCTTTGAATTCATTGAATCATAGGATCATTGAATTCATGCTTTGTCACAACATTTCCTTATGTTTATATGTTATATGTTCATTTATAAATGGTAAATGAACCATGATGGGGTTTTTTGCTGTCTTGAAGATATGATGGGGACTGATTATTCAAGGTTTTGTGTTGGGGGAGAGTGGTCAGATTAGAGAGTTTTCAGGAAAATCTGTTAAATCTTCAATCGTCTATGAAGTCAGGACATGGAAAGAGCATGATTAAAATGATGAGTGGGCTCATTTACATTTTGAGAAAAGCCAATTGAGTCTAGTAATAAAATAAATACACTGTTGAGGTTGTTATTTTCAACATCTACATGACTGCTTAAATCACCCACTCTAAATAATATGCCTGAACTGAGAAAGGCAGGATTGGCTGTGGAAAAGTCTGGCTGTGGATGGAGTGCAAGGCAGTGCAGGAGGCCATGGAGAAGCTCAAGATGTGGGGTTTCTTTGTAAAGTCAGGGGCCAGCGGACATACAGGTTTTCTTTGGGACCCTGGCTCAGTTGAATTTCCTGGAATGCTCTGTGATGGCGAGTGGAGGCTATTCTGCATTATTTTGCTTACTTATTACACACCAGTCTACTGTTGTGTACAGTGTTGTCAGGTGCTGTTTTTTTTGTGTGTGTGTTTTTTTTTTGTTTTTTACAAAAATGACCTCTGATAAGAAAGCCAATTTCCAGGCCAGGAAAATCTCCTTCATATTTTTCTGTGTTTTATCCTCAATTACTTAGACACAAAGGCATCTGCTGTGATGCTTGCCCCTCTTATGAAGTCTCACAAGTGTCAGCTTTGTTGTTATACTAAGCTAGTTTAGCCTAATTCAGGATTGGGTAGGGGAAGTTAAAGTAAAAAGGGGAGAATGGGCCAATAGCTAGATTCGTAGGAAGGCTATGGTGAGTTGGCGTGCAGAAGAATGACTGGAGCCACAGGTAAAGTTGCTTAGAATTGTACTGAACTGTATAGCAACAATTAAACGGCACTTCCATAAACAGGAATGACAATATGAAAATAAAATACAGTAATAGCAATAATGGTAATACCCCAGAATCCCATCTGAGCTCAGATATATCAGTCCTGCCGGCTTAATAGTCAGTGTTTGGTCAAGTCAAATCCAAAAGGTCAAAAGTCGGTGAATGGTGTGATTTCGTCCTACCGCACTGTTGCAATTGTTCGTGAGGGAAGAGCAACCTGCCCTTCTGGGCCAACTTGGAATGACTGTGGTTTGGTTCAAAAGGGAAAGGCTCGCCATCTTCCTCATCAGGAAGAAATCTAGGTCTCATGATCCCACAAAAAAAACTAGCCGTGACGGTTCCAAAGTTCAAAATGTTCACAAGAAATCGGGTCCATTTCTCCAAGGTCCATGCAGATCTCCAGTATGGATATTTGCTCAACTGATCTCATTTATAGTTATTTTTTAGCAATTAGCTCTGCGGTGAAAATCAGCATTGGTCTCCTGCACATTCGCCTCTCTCTGTCGGTGTCTGAGCACGTACAGAGCAGGGCTTGTTCTTTCTTAACCAATGGGGGTTTCGAATTTATTCTTTGGGATTTTATTCTTATATTTATAATATTTATATTTTATTACGGATTTAGATGAGCTCAACTCAAGTGATTAACAGCTTAATGATGAATCACATTTAACAATAACAACGTTGCAGTGCATTACTGAGTCCTAAAACTCACTGGGCTACAGTAGTTTACACTGAGTTTGTAATTGCAGAGAAATTGTCAAATAATTTTGAATTAAATATTTTTAATTTACAAGGTTTAGAGGGTTCTTTTGACAGTACATATCCAAGATAAATGATCATAATTATAACATTTCTGAGTCAAAATTGAATTAAATTGAATCGAATTGGGACCTTGTGAATCAGAATTGAATCAGTGACGATACCCAGCCCTACTGATAACCTGTCTCACTACAGAAGAATACCGGCCAGGTTTGAAGTGACTGGGGGGTTAACACTATATAAATATTTACTTGTACATAATTTTAAATACTTATTTAGTATTTTGTTCAAGTATGTTTAAATACAGTGTGTACAATGATACTTTTATACACACAGTAGTAGAAACTTGCTTGAGATACAGTTAAATGTGCTTTAAAAAAATAACATTTCTTAAATGTAAATGCGATGACGCAAATGATCTTGTGGCTCTGCTTGTTGGTATGATGCTTCTTGAGTTGGGAATGGGATCTTAAAACTGAGGAGTTGCTCTGCAGCGGTGGAGATCAGCTGAGGAAATACTTCTGTGAAGCTCTGGCCTCAAAGCACAAAACGCCAAACAGGTTTTTTTTTTCTTTACTTTATTTGCTCAGACAAACAGCTCAGTTCACTGGTGACTAGTTTAGAGGTAGACAGAGGATCAGAATAATTTATAAGACAAGACAAAACAGAAGAATACGCACCAGTTGCTTTGCTTTTATTCTCTATTGATGCCATTTGTATTGGATGCTGACACTAGAAGGATAGCTGTGTGGTGTTTGTTTGTCCAGCATGAAAACCCAGCAGGGAATCCTGTGTTGGATGCTGATGTGAAGCTTTGACAAAATGAAGATTGTGGTTTGTTGTGGAGCGTTCTGCAGGGAGCAGGCTTCAGTGTTTTATCCTGACATCAAAGCTCTAAATCAGCTGGGAGGGTGAGATGGGTTTAATCTGGATCTGAATGATTTTCACCACCTGGGAAACAAAGAATCCGAGCATGGAAAAATTGTGCTACAGCCGAGGCTGTTGCCAATTTGTTCTCCTCTCTTACAAGTCAACAACTCTGCTCTGAAATGTTGCTTAACTTTAGGTTAATGACAAAGCAAGTTCTCTTTTAATTGTATTGCATAAATGATGATGTGAAAAGTGTAGAGATTTTGACATGTCACAGAGCAAAGGTGATAAGAAGTTAAAAAGAGGGAACAAATACAGACACCCCGACAGTCTGGAAAATCAGCTGGCGATAGTGTTAATAAAATTTACTGGAGAACAAAGTGAAAAACTTAACGGGGTTAAAATCAAATCCAAATGGTAACGAAACTCAAAAGAACAAACATAAAGGCAACCAAGGAGGGGTGAGCAGGTTGACAGCAAGGCTGACAGAGACAGAGGGAGGGAGACAAGCTGATGTAGGGCTGACTGAGGAATAAGGAAGGGTAGAAGCAATCGGGATATCACAGGTGTGGGTGGATAAAGGCATGAAGAGTCGAGAATTACTTTCAAAATAAAATTCTTAATAAAAACTAGTATGTATGGTTAGCACTGTTGCCTCACAGCAAGAAGGTCCTGAGCTTGACTCCACCACCCGTCCGGGGCCTTTTTGTGTGGAGTTTGTATGTTCTCCCCGTGTTTCCTCCCCCCAGTCCAAAGACATCCACTCAGTAATTTGTGGTTCTGAATTGGCGATAGGTGTGAATATGAGTTTGAATGGTTGTTTATGTCTCTGTATTAGCCCTGCGTCAGTTGGCGAACTGTCCAGGGTATACACTACAGTGCCTAATCCCACAGTGTTCAAGATCGCATGTAGAAAAAGTAAAATAGGAACTAGAAACAGTGACTCTCAAGATGAAAGACAATCTAGAATGGAAAAAAGGATCTACTACCCTATATTTTTTTATTTTCCTCAATGTGATTAAGTATATCAGTTTATCATTAGCATGAAAAGACCAAACTTTGCTGTCGCATGTGTTAGTAAAAGATAAATTAATGGATACCATTTACTTGCTTCAGTTTCCTGAGTCTGCTATTGTGCTTTTGGCTCACTGACACACTGCTATGACTTACTGGCATACTTAAATAGAGCACAATTTTTGTTAATGAATTGCCTGCGCTTTTCCTGTTATTTGTATGCCAAAATGTCTATTCTGAAAAAGGCCTTTTTTTTCCCTCTGTCTTGTTCTTATTGGTGGTAGTGGAAGTGATGTCACTGACTTTTGACTGATTTGTGAATAAAGACTGCAGGAGGGAAACAGCAATCAAAGGACATTTTTTTCAGTTTTTGTGGCTGGAGCTGCATGAACAGGGTGAGGTGGCTTAAAGAGGATTTCATTTTAAAGCTGTTTGTGAGTTTATTCTGGGCTGAAACCAGGGTGTAATTTGACAGGGTCTACATGCCCCTGCTTCTTCTAAATGATTTTTTTATCCCCAGTGGGGATAAAAATGTATACCCCCTCTGATTTTAACGTCCTGAAACACTCTACAGTACAAAAAAATTGACTTTCACTTTCAGAACTCGTGATCCCGCGACTGCAAAGATGACACCGTTGGGGGGATGATCTGGTTCCTATTCCATTCATCTCTTGATTATGCCACCATTATACCACTGCTGTACCATGTGAAAACTACCACTAACTAAATAAAAGAAAAACTAAAAAAAAATGTATATCAGATTTTACAGGAGAAAAAAACCCAAAACAAAAATAAAAACTTGAATGACTACTCAATACCAACCACATATCTGATCATATAGGCTACATCAGCTTCCCTACAGCCTCTTATTTCAACTTGTTAAATTGCAGTTATGCATTGAGGGTGCTGTTTGGGACATCCTGCTTTCTATGAAGGGCATCTTTGAAGAAGTGTTAAGAACATGGTTTGTTGGCTTTGCAAGTGATGGAGCAGCAGCTGTAATGAGCCAATGGAGAGAAGCAACCCACATTTCTGTGTGAAAAAAATCAACCATAATCCTACTGTCATTCACTGCATCATTCACAGTTAGAACCTGTGGCCCATGATGCTGTAAAACACATTAGAGTTGATATGATGTATTCCTTAATGCAACCAAGTATTTTTTGTTGCACAAACCTAACCAAATAAGAACTCAACATAGTTCATGTCCCGTTTCAGTCAATGTGGTGCTTTCTTCAGGATCATATCCTTGTTAATTATGTCAATAACACCACCCCATCAATTTTAATCTGTAATAGACATCTATTTACAATAACCCTTTAATGTTTAAAACTTCACTTTTGAATTCAAAGCTAAAGTACTTAGCCTAACTAAGTTGAGACTAACTTAACAATTTGTTTTAAACGTGGCTTAGAATTTAGCAGATGGCACATGGTAACAATTTTTCAGTATTGCCCCTCCAAGTGGCCAGATTGTTGATGAATTAAAAATGATAATTAATGACAAATTCAGTGCCATGACCGTCAGGTCCTACACGATACTCGTGGATCATAACTGTAAAAAATAATCAGTAAACATCATGTCAAGCTATGAAAGCGTAGACATTAGGAGTAGGAGTGTAATGAATGGCCACTGCGCTGCTGATGGCATCATAAATCAGGTTCAGCTGTCATTCCACTACTGCATTTTTCAAATCGAGTTGTAGTGGCAGATCAGGAGAGCTGTGTGTGTCACATTTCCTTCCCAGCTGTATTAACGGTATAAAGTCCACACGATCCCGGCTGTTTGCTGAGGAAATCGATGAATTAATGAACGCCTCCATCTCATTTTCAACTCCTACTGCTGCTTCTTCTGCTGCTACTGATGTTGCTAAAACTCTGCCTGCTGTAGCTGTTCTCGGAGGAGCAGCTTCACTTTCAGTTCATTTACTCACTAAATGAACAGAGATTATCAAAGCCCTGAAATACCTTCTACATATAAATGCATGTATTATTAAATTTGGGCTTTAACTTCAAAGACTTTTTGTTATTAGAAATTGCTGTAGCTCAACAGGTAGAGCAGGTGTTCTACCTGCTTGACTACATCATTGATTTGCTTGGCTTGCTTGACTCCAGCAGTGACAACAGTGGTTGCTAATGCTTAACTTTAAAACCTAACCATAAATTGTGAAACAGCTTGGAGACATTGTTGCTGGTGGTGATGGTCTTGAGCATATATTCATAATATACTGTGGAAAAATACAGTTTAAAATTATGTGTGGCCAGTTTTCTGAAAGTACATTTTTCCATTCCTTCAGAGAATAAAGATCTAAAGTATATATATATATATATATATATATATATATATATATATATATATATATATATATATATATGGGGGGGTGTG
>VVHJ01030485.1:0-19269 GCA_015107715.1 Tylochromis polylepis
ACGGTCAATGTGTCATCAACTCCGTGGATGAAAATGGCCAGTTGTGCAACATCTGTAATGTCCATGCTTTCATCAATTGCAACTGAAAACGCAATAAATGACTTTACTTTTTGCTTCAACTGGCTGTCCAAATCTGCTGAAAGATCGGAAATCCTGTCTGCAACTGTGTTTCTTGTCAGGCTGATATTTGCAAAAGCCTGGCGCTTTTCAGGGCACAAAATCTCCAATGCCTTCATCATGCATGTTTTTACAAATTCACCCTCACTAAATGGTTTTGAAGCTACTGCAATGTCATTAGCAATGAGGTAGCTAGCTTTCACTGCAACGCCACTGATGCCTCGGCTGTGAATAAACACAGACCGCTGTTTCTTCAGACCCGCCAACAGTTCATTCATCTTCTCTCTTCTCCGCTGTCCTTGAAAGTTGTCATGTTTGTCGGCATGAAGACTCACATAGTGGCGATGAAGGTTATATTCTTTCAGCACTGCAACATGCTGTGAACACACCAAACATACAGCTTTCCCATTCACTTCCGTGAATAAATAGGAGGATGACCATTTTTCTTGGAACACTCTGCACTCTGCGTCCACTTTTCTCTTTTTTGACAGAGACATATTGGGGCAATGAGGGTGCCAAAGCACATAATGTTAAAAGTAGAAGCCGTAATAAATATCGCGGGCAAAACAAAGTAGCTCACAATAGCTCACAATTGCTATTGCGCCATCCAATGGACGCAATTGGAACACTAGTTTCTTTTATTGAAAAAGTGCAGCTCATTTTTATACTTTACAAAATCATCTCGCGGGCCGGATTAAACCCGTTTGCGGGCCTGATCCGGCCCGTGGGCCGTACGTTTGACACCCCTGCCCTACACCATTACACCACCACAAGCCTGAACCACTGATACAGGCAAGATGGATCCATGCTTTCATGGTGTTTTCTGCCAAATTCTGAGCCTACCATCTGAATGTCGAAATAGAACTTGAGACTCATCAGACCTAGCAACATATTTCAAATCCTCTGTGGGCAGTTTTTGTGAGTCTGTGCAATTTAAAGCCTCAGTTTTCTATTCTTAGCTGACAGGAGTGGCACATGGTGTGGTCTTCTACTGCTGTAGCCTGTCTGCTACAAGACTCAATGTGATGTGCGTTCATAGATGCTTTTCTGGATACCCTGGTTGTAACAAGTCGTTAGTTGAGTTGCCTTCTTATTAGTTTGAAGTAGTCTGGCCAGTCTTCCTGTCGTATGGCATCAAAATGGCATTTTCACCCAGAGAAAAGCTTCTTGCTGGATGGTCTTTTTTTTGGGCCATTCTCTGTAAACCCTAGAGATGGTTGTGTGGGAAAATTCTCAGTGGAACAGCCGTTTCTGAAATACTTAGACCAGTCCATGCAACATTCAAAGTCACTTAAATCACCTTTCTTCTCTATTCTGATCAGGTCGTCTTGGTTTGAACATCAGCAGGTCGCCTTCATCATGTCCCCAAGCCTCAGTGCATTAAGTTTCTGCCATGTGTTTGGCTTATTAAAACAGCATTAACGAGCAGCTGATCTGGTGTAGTGAGTATATGTATATATACATTTTGGACGTCTAGTAAGCACATTTTTTTTTCTTTGTTTTCAGACTTGCATTTAGTTCACTTTTTTATGCTCTGTTGTTTGTTGTGAAGCACTTTGTGATCCTTGTCTTGAAAGTTGCTATGTAAATGCAATTTTACTTTACACATATATTCAATGGCTTCTTTGTGTATGGGTGTGTCCAGATCCACAGAAATCTTTATTTTAAAAGCTACTGACATTATGGTGACCTACTCTTTCAGCTCTATTGACAGCTAATTTAATTTGAAAAGACAGCTGACCGAGGTCAGAGTAACCTGTTATACATTCTTGATAAGACTTGATAATGTGATGCAGATCACACATTTTTAATCACCTCTTCTCTGTCTGTAACTTTAAAGAAAAAGTTCACAACAAGATCAAATCTACATATTTTTCTTCTAATCTGTAGGGCTGTTGATATAAACTTTTTCTCTTGCCCTTTTCGGTGTGCATAAATAAGCTATTAATATAGTTACCAAGGCAGACATAAAATAGATAAACAGAGACAGCAAGCAGATAGAAATGAAGATGGATTCAGATACAGGTTGAATATTAAATACTTCAATTCAATTCAGTTTTATTTATATAGTGCTAAATCACAACAACAGTCACCTCAAGGCGCTTTATAATGTACAGTAGATCGTACAATAATAGATACAGAGAAAAACCCAACAATCATATGACCCCCTATGAGCAAGCACTTTGGCGACAGTGGGAAGGAAAAACTCCCTTTTAACAGGAAGAAACCTCCGGCAGAACCAGGCTCGGGGAGGGGCGGCCATCTGCTGCGATTGGTTGGGGTGAAAGAAGGAAAACAGGATAAAGACATGCTATGGAAATACTTGAAGCAAGCAACTTTATGGTGGATCAGTTTGCACATTTGTCTTTGTGATATCAATCTTTTTTTTGTGACGAAATAAAAAGTGAGGTTGGACAAACTGTACTGGATTTTCCAAGACGCCATATGTGAGATGACTGAATTATATTTGGTCTTGGTACACCGTGCCATAACACTTTTATAGAGCGTTCATTTGTGTTGAGGAGTCCACATCGTGCTGCATCTCTTTATCGCTTTTTTTGTTCCTTTTCCACACAATTGTAGCTAAGTACACAGTTTTTATGCAAATGATTTACCAACAGAAAGCATTCGATATTCAGTGTACTTAATTTTGTAATTTTTCAGCTGTGACCATATTAGACTCTCAAAACTTGATCAGAACTTCCATAGATGAACTTGTTAGTTAGAAACAAGGAATAATTTGTGGAATTAAGGTTTATTTAAAAACAAATTTCATGGATTTAATATGTATGATGGAAATATTTTTTCCTTATTCATCCTGTTTAAGCTTCAGGTTAAAAATGTTAAAAACCCATGTTTAGTCCATCTCTCATGAGAAATCTCGTATATCTCAGAGACTGCATCTCGGCTTATGAGTGATAGATTCACAATTTAGTTCATGTCTTTTTTTGTGATCACACATTAGGCTTTTTCCGTGCGTTACCTGCATGAAGAAGTCGGCTTCTGACTGAGACTCCATTTAAAGAATCCATTTAAAGCTAAAGGGTGGCTGAGCATTTGAAACAGCTGCCGAGAATACGGGAAGTGCCTCCCTGCGGATTTAAGATTTATGGACGCTTCTGAAAGATTTAAGTCAAATCAGATTAGCTGTTATTGTTTTGTGTTTTGTTTTTGTCTGTACTAAAAGCAAAGTTTAATAAATTAGTGTTTCTGAGTCTCGAACTGTTGTGCGATGGGGAGCCTCCAAGAAAGCATGGTCAGTTATTATTATTACATTTTACATTTACTTAGCTAGTTTGAGTCTCAGACACTCATAGTTCAAGTGCAAGGTTAGGGATAAATGCTGGATAAATTGGTATAAAGATAACACGGAGAAGGCACTTTGTCATGTTGTCCTTGCTTACATCAATATCAAGAAAACTGCAATTTGTTAAAGACATTGAAGAAAATTGGATGTTGACTAATTGACAAACAACCAGCACATTTTCTCAATTATGTTTTCTCAAAAAAAAAAAATTGAATCATTTCTCGTAACAAGAGGAATAAAATTCATCCCCATGCCCTCTTCAACTGACTGCTGATTACATGCATAGAGAGCCTCAAACGCTTTACAAAATCACATCTCTTTGCAAAAGTGGATGCACTCCAATGATTTTGATCAGATTTAGCCCCACTGAAGCTGTTCTGTTCACATTAGAAATAAATTTGTATGCCCCACTTTTCTGCCATGGGCTCTCCATTCTATTCTGCCTTGAAAAATTGGTTTGAATGCCACCTGATGGGTGACTGAATGCACTTTATGGCGCTTCTTTCGGCGAGCAGAATAAAATTTCTCATTTTAGCTTTAAATTTGTTCATCACACTGAGCTCTTATTTGTATGTCCACTGCCCTGGCATTGCTCGGCTCTGCATGTCCAGGGACTATGGATAAAAACTGCATTGCACTGTAATTCCTCTGGGATTAATGCAATATTTCTGTTCAAGTAAAGCTGAGGTCTGCCTTTCAGTAGTATTCAGTTGTGATGGTGCACAGAGAAGAAATTGTGACAATTGTATCACTGTTCAAAAATTTCCAAACTGAACTATAAAGGTAGTAGATACAAATGGGATGATTTGATCAAAATGCACGGCCTGTGTATGTGCTATGCCTTGCCATCACCTTCACCACACAAAGACATACAAAGGAAAGGGATTTTTTTCTTTGTTTTACTATAAAGAAGTTAAAAAGGGGAATAAAGAGACAGGCAGATGATACTGCATAATAATCTTTCACCTATTCAGCCAATATCCATCCACTTATGTCCAAGGATTAACGTAGGCAAAATCATTTACTGCTGCATCTGATTGAGGTTGTGATTTGGTGTTCCCCTGATGCAGTATCACTTACCAGACATTTTATTAGGTACATTTTGCCAGTACTGGATTGGGACCCCTTTTGTTCTAAGAAATGCGTTCATTCTAGTGGCTTAGATTAAAAAACGTGTTGAAAAAATTCTTCATAGATTTTGGTTCAGTAAAGTGTCCTTGGATTTAATCATAAGCCTGTTCTCATCAATAACTCGTTTCTTCTGTTTATACTCGCAAGGTGTTTTTTGACCTCTGAACAAACCCATTAGGTCAATAAAGCGTCCCTGGATTTAGTCAAAAGGCTGGTCTCAACACTGATGTCAACACCACCATAGCATCACACAGTTGCTGCAGATTTGTCTGCTGCACATCCGTGATGCAAATTTTCTGTTCCACTTCATCCCTTAGATGGTATATTGAATTCAGATCTGGTGACCGTGGTGACCATTTGAGCACAGACATGACATATTAATCCTGCTAGAAACAGCTGTCATAAGAGGGATACGCTGTGGCCATAAAGGAAATTAACATGGCCAGCAACAATATTTGGTTTGGCTGTGGCATTTAAACAATGCTGAGTGGGTCCAAAGTTTGCCTAGAAATTATCCCCTGCATCATTACACCACCACCAGCCTGAACTTTTAATAGAAGACAGGACGTATCCATAGTTTTATGTTGTTTGTACTACATTTTGACCTACAAGCAGAAATTAAAACTCACCAGACCAGGCAACATTTTTCCAGTTTTCTGTTGTTCAGTTGTGATGAGCCTCTGCAAACTGCAGCTTCAGTTTCCAGTACTTAGCTGACAGGAAACAGGAATGGCATGTAGTGTGGTCTTCTGCTGCTGTAGCCCATCTGGTTCCAGATGCAATGTGTTGGGGAGATGCACTTCTGGATACCTTGGTTGTAACAAGAGTTTAACTGTATTGCTGTTGCCTTTTGGCATCAGCATCAACCACGTCATGATCAGAATCACCTAAAATCACCTTTCGTCCTCATTCTTTTGCTCAATTTGAACTGGTGGTGAGGTGAGCTGATATGTATATGTTCTCCTGTGAGGGGTGTGATTGCGGTATAAAAATGTTCCCAAGTATTTTCTTAAAATCCATTTTTAAGAAAAATATGAATATCGAACCATCTTTTCAGACTATCATGTTGCTTGTTACACTCATTCATGGCCTGAACTGAAAAGGCAGGTTGTGTAAAGGCGGATCTTCTTAGAGGAACTCCACACTCTTCACGAGCGTTTGACTTTAATGCCCCGGTCACCTGTTGTGAGCAGAGTTCTACAGATCTTTTCAGTGGTTAAGATGCAATATTGTGAGATTTTTGAAACAGATTATATTAAGCTGCAGTATTTCTTTATCACTCATTTTATCTTTCTCTCACATACCCTCTCGCATTTCTTTCTTCCATTTATACTGCTAAGGTGTTTTCTGGGTCGTAAACAAACTGATGAAGTCAATAAACTGTCCCTGGATTTAGTCATAAGCCTGTTCTCAGCATTTGATACAACTACTGTTATACATGCAGTTTTAACAGCTACAGATAAGCCACATAGACATGCACGCACAAGACACGGAGGGATACCAACTGTGCCGTTGTAGCCAGACAGCTCATTTAGTGCAGCCTTCAGTCCTGTTCGGGTGAGATTAATTTTAGAGGCTGACTAATGTAGTAATTGTCACAGCATGTTAGTGATTTTTCAGTCCCATCCAAATCTCATGTTAGTAATTTGTGTGTGTGTGTGTGTGTGTTCTTTAGTAGGAAAAAAAATATCCTTATTATCTATAAATACTGTTATCTCCCCTGCAAAGGCAGGGAAACAGAGTGCATTCTGATTTAACACCACTGGGTTTTGTTTTTGTTAATTGTTTTTCTGTTTCCTGGTGGAAAATGTATTCTTTTATAGGTTTTATTACTGTGGAAGCACGTAGTAAAGCTTTTAGTTTTGTCCTTCTTGACCATTATCGTGTGCCAAGGTAAGGGCCCCTACATACACTTCAACATCAATTAGACTTGCAAAA
Organism: Tylochromis polylepis; assembly: GCA_015107715.1. Lineage (NCBI taxonomy): Eukaryota > Metazoa > Chordata > Actinopteri > Cichliformes > Cichlidae > Tylochromis > Tylochromis polylepis. Next base: position 6,494 of record VVHJ01030485.1, read on the forward strand.
TAAAGAAGCCGTTAAAAAAAAAAAACCTTAAAAACTTTTCAGACAGTATGAAACCTTTTCAACACCTCTGTAACTGTAAGCTTAGTACGCAAAGATCAAACAACATCTGATCCCCCCCCCCAACTCTGTTTAATTGCCAAAATTGGTGGGACTTAACCTCTCATGATTGGCCGTTTTTATAATTGAGAAAGCAAGCATGCTGTGAAATTTCTTTTCTTTTTTTTGTTTTGTTCACCACAATTTCTGGCACTTTTCATGGGAACACCTCAAGGGAACACTGTGAATGGTTACCTGAAAAGATTAACAGCATTTGGTACTATCCTTTTGTTCAAAGATTCATCATGTTTCAACATTTAGTTTTTTCCCTTTTATTATTATTATTTTCCTATTATATATATATATTTTTTTAAATTTTATTTTAGCAGCCTAGTCTTCTCCCCCCGCATGCCGTCACATACATCCACTGACACATACATATCGCACACATCATAATATCCTTCACTTTATTCTCTGTGCAGCAGCACAAATTGTGCTTAGTCCGACACTTCTACCATTGTTAGTTCAGTTTTGTGTTATATCCAATCAGAGAAACAAATCGACTAAAAAAAAGCCCAACATGCTATATAAACTAGTTTTTTCTTTCTGCACTACTGCAAGAATATTATCTGGATATTGAAACAAAACATTTTGCTAGTTAACTTTATATTAACATTAAATTCTTTCCCTTTTTAAAGATATGGTGTTGGAAATTCATTTATATTACCCTGAACCAGAAATGATTGCCAGAAAACCATAAACCATGAAGCCAAAACAATCAGATATCATACATACTTAAAAAAGTCTTTACGGATAATACAGATACAGCACGCTCATTCATTTATTTTTAAAATGTCTGTCAGCCAAAAATCCATCCATCCATCCATCCGTTTAAAGTGAAGTACCCCTTGATTAGGTCGCCATTCTCTCAAAGGGTCAACCAAAGCTACTGATTGAACAATTATCAACATGTACAATACAAAACTTTGTACTTTACAGTGATCAGGCAGATCACACCCTCGTCATGGTTTACATTTAATGGGGCTAGGGTGAGAAAGTTGAATCTGTACAGTTTCACAATCCTTTCCCTCACACAGACTCAGATTTACAGAAATATATTTTTTTCTAGCCTTTGATCGCCAGGGACGTTCTATATTGATTCACCGTACAGGTTCCATTTTTACTTCTCTACATTTTGAAGTGACTTGAAGAAAATTGTCAGGCTCGATGGGTCTTTTTTGCATCACAGAGGTCATTTTAAGGACAACATTGTAGCTATATGGTTCCCTGTGGTCTCCCTCTGACTCTGCGTGTCCTTTAGCTAGATGGCTCCCTGTGGTTTCAGACCATCATGCTCAGCCTCGGGGCCTCTCTGTCCTCTCCTCTATCAATGTCCCCCTTTTCTCACATTTCCCCCTCATTTTCCTCCTGTTATCTTGCCCCTCTTTTCCTCTTCTGCTTTTATGTCCTTGAAGAGGTAATGACAATCTGCCTGTCATTTTGTACTCTCTATCTTATTGCCCGTTTTCTCCCACTTCCTTATCCCTTTTCTCTTGTTCCCTCTCTCTTCACACTGCGTCGCTCTTTGTCCACATTTTAACTACCTGCCTGTTGCAGAATTAACTTGAATATTTTTAGTGAAAACTGTTGTGCCTTATATCTTATTTTTGGCTTCCCCATGAGCCATCCTCTCAAAGCTTTCTGTTGACTGCAAGCGGGGTCTGAAGATGACTAGGCATTTGAAAACCCTGAGAGTGAATTTGAGTGGCTGGCATGCTTACATTTTTGCTTTAAAAAAAAAAAAAAGATTCCACGTCAACTAATTTTACGTGACAAAAATAGTTTTTATTTATTTATTTATTTATTTATTTTTGCTTTTGGACTAGATAAATGAGACAAACGCTGTTAAATGAGGACGGCGGCACAATTATAACATGAATATCAACCAGATTTTAATGTAAGACATTTTCGCAACCATTTATAATTTCTTTTCTTTTGCCCTTAAGCATTTTGTAAATTGTTTTGAAAGGTGCCATAAGAATAAAGTTGTTTTCATTAGTTTAATTATTTTCTATGTCTTCTGGAACTTCTCTTCGTCTTCCCTGCAAAAACAACATTCCCTGACAACACAAGGTCAAATAAAAACTGCTGTATGCTCTGGGGCGCTGCCACAGGACACAACAAGTTTATCACAGTGATGTAGAGAGAAGAGGAGATCGCAGTCGTGCAGAATGCACCACATGACAACTTTATTACACAAACACAGGGCTCAGCAAGAATCGTGACACTCACCAGACTCATAAGTACACATGAAAGACCTGCAGATACACACAGAAACTCTCAGAGAATCACATACGAAGACAAACACACAGAAGCACCTCTGTAATGTACTATGGTCCCTTAGATCAAACTGTAATCTTAAACATGGTTTGTTGTTTCTTGTGTTCAGGATCCCAGCAGAGAGGAAGCCTTGCTGCAACAACTGAGAGAAAAAGATGAGCTGATTATGAAACTCCAGAGCGAACTGGTAAGATCTTCCTGATTTGTGGGTGTCTTAGTTCTAAATGTAATTCAAAACATCAGCTACATTTTTGATGATAATGATGCCGGAGTTCCTTCTTTTGCAATGCAGTATGTTTTTTTTCCTTTCTTTTTTGCACAACCAAAAAAGTAAAAATAAAATACGTCAGTAAGTGACAGCTTCTGATAATGCCCTTAGTAAATATAAATGAATCTAGTGAGGTAAAATATATATATTCCCCCCCCCAAAAGAAATACTGTAGTGTCTTTGTAGGTGATAAGAGAAGCAACTCAAAGTTTGAGACATGAAAGGTTTGCTCATATATTGTGTTTTATCTCTATCACAGTCTCTTTCTCTTCATCTTTGTCTTGTGGAACTTTGACATGAATAATTAAAACAGCTTGAATGTGTTTGAATTATTTGTTTTAAGGATATAAATTAAAAACTAATTTCCTTTGAAGCACATTTTAAGCATGAAAACTTTTAAAAGAAATGCTAACAAAAAAAAATATGGATTTCAAAGGACTAGAAAGTGTAACTTTTGTTAAAATCGCTTTGTCAGTTTATCATCTTCTTATGCTGTTCTAGAAAAGATTGACCATAAAAGACAGAGTACATTATGTGAGAATGTTTTTATAGTTGGCTTGAAGTCACAGCATCAACAGCGGAAAGCCTGTCTTCGTTAATGTAAACTGCTCGTTCACGCCAGCTTAATGTAATGACAAAAATTATTGGGACTTCCGCCAAAAGAGAGGTATAAGATGCGAAGCAACGACTTTTCCATTTTAAATGTGCTCACCATTTATTTGAAATATAGAGATGTAAATGCCAAATGTACCGTCTTGACAGTGTTTTCTTTTTTCTTTTTTTTTTCTCGTCCTCTGGAGCATGATTGTTTGATCATCTGCAGAAATGCTTCATACGGCAAAATTTTCCATCATTTGCCATTAAAATGTCTGCAATTTGTCACCTATTCTGTCAAAGTAATGCAATGCAGACATTGTGCCAGGCTTTAGTAGAATAATGTGCCAGTATTGTAGCGGTATTGTAAGAGATGCCAGTCTAACCCACTGACTTGAGTCTCATGTGGCATCTGTTTGTTTGATCATTCTTTGGAACATGCATCTATTTTTTCCCCCCCAACTCTTTCTCTCTTTCACTCCCATCCTTTCGCTTTCTGGCTTTCTGTCAGCAGCACCTATCCTCCTCTCTTCCCTTTCTCACTGTGCTGTTTTCAGTGCTGTGCGCATCTAATGTCGAATTAATGTCAAAATTGAGCAATTTTCAGGCAGCCTGGCTGGCAGGCAGGCAGACAGGCAGTAGGCTACATGTAACGTCAATGTTCCTCTCTGAAATTCGTGTTGATGGGCAGTGTAACAGACTTAACACTCACACATTAAAACACCTTTTTAAGCCTTTTCACATTACAGCTTCTAAATAAAACCCATTTATTCACAGGTCTCTCTTCTGTGTGTGAGTGTTTCACACTCACTCTCCCATACATTATTTTTGGACCTACCCTATTATTGAATGCCTTTGCGCCGGGATCTACATCCTCCCTCATACTCCCCCCCCCTCAGTCATGATAATGGGACAGCTGACCTCAATAAATTACAATTTAACTGTTTGGTCAAATGTTTGCAGCTTACAAAAAAATGTATATTACCAAAATGAGTCTGTTCCCCTACAGCTAAGATGTGCTATGATGAAATATTTAACATACTTAAATACCCGCTCAGTATTTGAGTGGAAATGAAGGAAAAATTCGATAAATAAAAAAAGCTTTTGGTAAATCTTGTCCTCTAGATTGCTTGTAGGTTTAATTGTTAGTGATATAGCGAAAGGGGGTCTATTTTTTTACTGTGTGTGTTAGTTGTTCTACATGTTGACATTGCTGATGTATTCTCATTCTCACTCTAAAATATTATGTTATACAGAGGAGTTCATGATCAACTCAATGACTGCAAGGCGCCCAGGTACTGTTTCTGCAAAACAAGCCCAAATCATCACCGTTCCACCACTGTGCTTGACAGCTGGTATGAGGTGTTGATATGCTCTTCTGTTTTGGCCACATGTAGTGCTGTGAATTATGGCTAAACATTTCCATTTTGGTCTTGTCTGTCCAAGGGGAATTGTTCCAGACGTCTTTTGGTTTGTTCAGATACAACTTTGCAGAAGAGGTTTTCTCTGGTCAACCCTTCTACACAAGTCATACGTCCAGTCTCTCTCAAATTTTTATGACTGGTTTAAAAGTGGGGTGGAGCAGGAAATGGAGTAATAGAACACTTCACCACAAACAGAAGAAGTGTGAAAAACATTGATTAAAATGAATAGCATGGCAAAGTCAGTGACTGCAGGTGACACATTGCATTTTTCAGCTCTTTGTATAAAGCAAGAATAGTCCACAAACCAGTTTGTGACACAATCACTGGTAACAGTAAACAGCTATCACACGTGGATGACGGTCTCCAAAGCTGTGTACAGGAACAAACAGAGACAAACACAATACTATAAATCTGCCTTAAGATGTAGCTCTTGGGTGTTTATTTTTTATTTTTTAACATTGCATGTCTGACCTTGGGGTGGATTTGCCCAGATGACCACTTGGGAAGGTTGACAGCTGACTTGAATGTTTGAATGAATAATCTTTCTAAGTGTAGAATGATGGACTTTAAATTGTTTGGAAATGACTTTATAACCCTTCCCAGATTGATGGGCAGGAACAGTTGCCTCCTCCAAGATCATTGCTGATGTTTTTCCTCCTTGGCATTATGTTAAAACACACCTGAATACTCCAGACCAGAAAACAGCCAAAACTTGCTGCTTTTATAGAGGTCCTCACACCTGCTAATTATCAGTTAACCAAGTGCCTTTGTTTAGCAGCACCTGGGTGCTACTTACCCTCATAATTCCTATGGAAGGGGTACATAGTTTTTCACAGGACTGCTTCTAGATTTTGGCTTAGTTTTTCTGAATAAATAATCACACAGTGTAATATTTCATGTGCTTTTATTCATCTGAGGTTGTACTTACCTAATTTTAAGACCCGGCAAAGAAATTACTCTCTTACGCTAACTTCATTCTGAAACGCTCCACTGTGACTTGAAACTGTGCAAAAGTTTCAAGTCATAGCTTGGGTTTTACTTATTATAATAACTAAAATATAGAATATCACCTGAACTATTCATAAAACAGTCCAAGTCTGCATCTAATCTAATCACACTCTTCTTGTATTTACTGTATTCCTGAATCTTTAATTATGGTTCTTTTCTGCTTGTTTTTTCTTATAATCCCTGCACATTTCACTTTCTGTCTCTCTCCCTCCCCCTCTCTCTTTCCTTTGCTTCTACATGGGAGCATTTTCCTGCTGGGATTATCAAAATTCTTCTCTTTCATTCTCATTTTATTCTCCTAGATCACACATGGCTCTATCATTCAAAGTTTGGGGTATGCAGTTGCTTTTGCATGCTTGAACACACACAGATGCTGATCACCACTGACAGTGTGTATTCATCTGCTTGGCACTTCTCACTGACAGAGATGTTCTGGCTCCTGCAACCAGCTGGATACAATTTCCAAACATATACAGCTTGTGTGATGTCACGAGAACAAGTCTGCGTGTTTGTTTGCATAATAATAGTCTAACACTAGGTCTTATCTGTACTGCATCCACAGCCTAGCCCTGTTTTATCTGCCCCATATGCCCTTGGGCATTGGCATTGCTTCACATTTATGAAGTTGTGCAGTTTGTGTGCGTGAACATTACAGAGGATCTGTACCTGTCTTTGTGTAAGAGAGTCTAAAAGGGAAACCTTTCCTGCCGCAGCTAAGTTAAAGTGCAGCATTTGAAGGAAAGGGCAGCTCATAGCCAGTGCTCTCCTCACTCTGCCTCCGTCTGTAAATCTGCCAGTGAAAACCTATTAATTATCTCCTAGAAGGACCTGCTAGCTGGCTGGCCATCACTAGCTGTCACTTTTTATGAGTTTTCTTCTCTCTCTGCTGGTGCATTTTGTTGAAGGACCGTGTTCCAACTGCAGTATTTAGCTGCAGAAAGCCTTCCTTTGCTTTTTATGCATTCCAAGGCATGATTAATGAAAACTGATTTTTAACTCAATCTGTCAGCTTACTTGTGCTCACTCTGAAGTAGCCAGTATATATTTGAGTTAAGAACTGTAACATAAATTCATTTTATTCTAGAGTACTTACCATAAACCCATCCTTACGCCTAGTCCTAATTTGGTTGATGAATTTTAATCAAGGCTAATGAATTTCTCAGTATTTCATAGCCACTGCACCTTTCAACCCGTTCTGTTCTGTAACCCATGAGCAGCGTAGGGCAGAGATGTCAGAATGATTAGTGACATCGTCATAAAGTGCTCCCGGTGGAAGTAGTGCTGAACTCTTTTCATTCAGAGGACTTGCATCCTGGTTTTTTCAAAATAATCATACAGAGGTAACACAGGCGTTGCCGGCAGCCCCTTGGTCAAGGTAAAAGTTCTGCATTTAAAGAAAAAGAGCCAAAGCTTTTCTCTCTATCCTTTCATTGTAAATCTGCCAGAGGAAACCTATTAATTATCCAGTAGAAGGACCTTTTTAGTGAGCTGGACAGTGCTACCTGTCAATTTTTATGAATTCTTCTCTGAGGATACACTTTGTGGAAGGACCATGCTCCAATATTTGGCTATTTTCCTGCAATTCAGCCCATTTTTATGACCTCTTTGATTTCCAGAAAAGGCAGCCAAAGGGAAGAAATGGTTAAGGCTGTTCAGAGATGCAGTTTTTCTTTTTCTTTTGATAGCTAACTAAGCATGCAAGCCAGCTGTACCAAGTGTTGTGAGTGAAGGAAACGGCGCAAGTCTGCTGGGAGAGTACTTGTTCTCATTTATATATATTTGATGTTCCTCTCGCTTATTTTTTTGTGGGGGTTTTTTTTGTGAAATTTTGGACATGGCTGATGGGTGTGTGTTTGTTTTCTGTGCAGGAGAGTGCCAAAACTGCCCTGAAGATGAAAGACTGCCAAATGACTGACCGCACAACACAGACTGAACACATGGGGCCAGAGGTGAGTCACTCACAGACAGTATACACACTTTAGCTCTGTGAGGCTCAGACACACAAACAGTGCTTTGTACACTACCTTTTAAGACACCTGAGTCACAAAATTATGCTCAGTTTTAAACTTTTCAGTGCAAACTCGTTCCTTCCCTATTTTTCTATCCTTGTATATGTATTAATGCATTTTATGCTGCGTCACAGCAGCTCTCTGCTCTTCCTTCTTTTCTTTTCCATCTCTTAAAAAACAGCTTTTCGTGTTGAACTAAATCTATAATCCATCTTACTTTTTTTCTGAAGATATTTTGCTGCAGTGACAGTCATATTATAGTCCACTACCTGCTCCGCCCCTTCTTCCTCCAATTCCCACAGTGCTCAGAGTGCTGTGATGCATCCTACCTGCCTGCTGCCTAACGCCTTCAGCTGACATGGCCTGTTTGGCTTCACTAGGGGCTGACAGTATGGGAACATAGCAGACTTAATGGATGACTGTCTAAAAATGGCTGCCTGTGGAAACAGGAGCAGAGTTTGGGGGTCTGTTTCTTTGTCACTCTTTTCTTTCTTTTAAAACACTTTTTTCCCCTCATCTTCTCTTCTGCTTCCAAAGGTTCTTTTATATCTTTAATCCTGCTGTGTATAAAGTTGGCAAGAAACACTGTTAAAGGGGGAAAGCTTTGCATTTGTGTGAGTGAGTAGGTGCACAATATTCACACCAACGCACTTCCCAACACATGCACACACTCGCACAGGATAGTGTTTGAGAGCAAATCAAATACATTATTTGGACATTGTAACAGATATAACAATTCTGCATGAGCAGCAGTGTCTCTTCATCTCCACATATTCAGCAACAGAAAAAAAAATCATGTAGAACTATCATTTTTAAATCAGTTGATTTTTATTAAGTTGTGTTGTTACTTACTGCACATGGCAGTCATAGAGATGAGAGCCGGAAGCAGAGACCTCAAGTGGAATGTTAATTGAAAAATCTACTTTGTTAAATCAAGGCTAAAAATAATAAATAACACACAGTGTAGTGCAGACTCTTGAGTCACCTACTGTAGCTTTAAAATCAACAAACACAGTTAAATCAACAGATATGGTTCTGCTTCACTACACAATATTGACCTCAGAAGCTTTGCATCAAAAGCCTGTCATGTTTACCCTGTACTCTTGAAGCCTCTGTAGAATATTACCATATTAAAGTAGTCAGATTTGTGACATTTATTTTGACTACTTTGTAACATCTTGGCATCGGCCCAGCTTGGACGATACATTTTTGCCTGTTACAGTCGTCGCCGTGTCAGATTTTGTGGTTATAGAATCATAAAATCTTGAATCTGTTGATAGAGATACTGCTCCTCACTCAGTCCTGCTTGCCCGCTTTCTTGACACTTATAATGTCATCAGAAAGGCGGCAGTAATTGGTGATTTGGGATAAGACTTTAAACAGACAGTGGCAACTAAGGCTTTATGTTTTTATCACACAGCTAAACATGCTAGTTACAATAGCTGGTGAACCTTCTAGTAGAACCTCAAAGAGGCCACAGAGCTGTTATGGAAGACCTACATTTTTAAATTTTTTATGTCTTTTGTATAAGACTTCTCTTTTCTAGGAGATAAAATGGTTCACTGTCTTGCCTGATCCCCCTTGCCTAACCCAAATCAACACCCTGCACTGTTCAGATCAGGCTACCTGGTCAGGTTATTGTGTTGATACAGTATAGTCTGAACACAGCACAAAGCAATCATAATTTGTGCATCTGTGCTTTAACAATGTGTATCACTCAAATGAGAGATTGAACACACACATGCCTACTTTTTATGCCAGCTGAGTAAGTAATCAGGTAACTGGATACGCCTTTAATCAAAATAACTGGTGAGAACCTTGATATTTACTTTACCCGATCAGAAATCGAGCTGTTTTGGGTTATGAACATGTAGTGCTAGTAGATGTTGCTGTTGTCAGGAGAATGGAAAGTAAATGGGAAGCAGACAAGAAAAATATGCCTGCTTTCATACAGGGTTTTGAAAGGTCTGTCACACACATTAGCTATCGAAAATAGCACATATCTACTGTAGCTGCAGTGCACTTCTGACCAGGTCCACACAAGCAGGCTTGAGAGAAGAAAAATTCTGTGAATCTTGACACCAAAATTGCAGTGTAGTGCAGGATTGCTAGTGACACTCCCCCTACTTTGTTCCTCTGTGATGCACAGTGAGTCACCAAAACAGGTGCAGACAAGGCAGGGACCTTGTTGTGCCTCAGAAAAATGCTACTTTACTGCTACATATGTATGATGATACAATCCTGAAGCCTATAATTTTACCATACCTGCAATCATTCTCCCTATCAGTTGCTTGTCGTATACATCTGTTCACTTCAGTTTACTTTTCTTTTTACACATTTACACTGTTTACTGACTTCATTTGCCATTACTGGCTAATGGACTTCTCAAAATGTAGTCTGAATTAGCTGTGTGCAGTTTTTTGGTGCTGGTGGCTAAAGTAAATAAAGGTGCGGCGCTCTGTTTGCAGTTGTATTAGTGTGCAAATTTGTATGCATGCCCATGTGTCTGCCTATGCAAGTATGTATGTGTGTATGGTTGTTTTGTGAAGTAGCCATGTGTCCTGGCTTTGGACAGCAATGTCAATAAAATGCTGTTGAAAGTGTCAGAGTAACTTCAGCAAAATAGGTTGCATTTATAATTCACTCATTACTGCTGCTGTTTGTGCATTTGATGTGTTGTCATGACTTGTATGGCACAATTTGCGTATCAGTATGGCCATGCCATTAACGGGACATGACTTTAGTTGAATTATTACTCATTGTTTGTCCTGACAAAGGGACTACATATTGAGCAGTTACTGTTGTTTGATACCATAAGTTCTAATATTTTTTTCCTCCCTGACTTTCTGATTGCTTTTAATTCTTTTCATTAAAACTAATTTCAGACAATCACTTTGATTTGCCTCACCAGGACCACCAGGTAGTGAAAAATATGTTTGGCTTTTGTTCCTGCGATGTAGTGCATATAAAGAGAGATTCAATCTCTAAAGATTCACTCAGTTATATCCACTCTCTGAGGTGAAGTGGTTTGATTAATTGGTGGGTAATCATTTTAATTCAAGAAGTGCCACTAATTGTCTCATCTGCTCCGCAGGTGGAAAACAGTGATGTTAGCATGCTGTACTGGTCTGTTTAACAGCAGTAGGACAAAGGTCTTATGGGCGTTGAACGTGCTCACTGAAGTATTGAAGGTACTTTGGAGGTGTTGCAATTTTGGAAAACTCTTTTACCACATTGTGAGGGAAAGGATGATAGGCGTGGATCATATAGGGATCTCTTCATCTTAATAGAGTCCATCCAGCTTTAAGAAGTCTGGCCAGTACTCAAGAGTATGGCTTTGGTGTCTATTCTAAGACTATTACCTGGCTATATAGTCTTCCATATGTTCAGGCCCCTTGAGAAGATGGTCCCTTAATTAGAGGAGCAGCTGGTTGCCCGCTAGCAAGCTAGGCTAGCAATGCAGGTGACTTAACTCAGCAGTAGATTTCAGCATGTGTGGCCTGATTTTATGCCACGCTCCACCCCCCACCCCACCATGTGTGCATAAAAGAGAGGGGAAGAGTAACAGAGTGCATGCTACAGCATAGAGCAAGCCTATATAGGTTAGCTACCCCAGTGCATCAAGGACAGTCTGCTAGCAACAGAAAGTGTGTCTACAAGTGGGGCAGCTATTTCTACTGCCTCTACCACTTTCACGGGGTCGACCATCTCACTCTCTCAGTTTCTCCCTCTCTCTCTCTCTCTACCTCGCGCTCCCTATTTTCTGGAACGTCCTCTTGCTTTTCCTCACTTGGTTTTCGTCCTTTCTTACTTCCATCCTGCTTTTGATCGCTGACCCCCTGAAAGTGCAGAAGTTAGCTTTCAGAAGCTCTCCTCTCCGAGCTCAGGAAACTCATGTGGGATTGTCCTGCCCTGGTTTCCCTGCCTCTGACACTCTGTCCCAGGGACAGCTCCTGGCCCCGTACTCAACAGTTCTACAACTTCAGGCTGACATTTCACATTATACCACTTGTATTCTACTTTTCTGACCTTCTACTAAGGTCAGAAAAGAGAAGAGCTACTTGAATTTCATGTGTGTATGTCTCACTTCTCTCTGACAAGTCAGGGTGTCCTTTCAGGTCATTGATTGCATAGATTTTGAGTCCAATTAAATTAAAGATGCTCATCTTGTTACTTTCCTACAGTTTCAGCTGAAAAATAGAGCTAAGATAAGCAAATTTAATATGCCGTAATAATAATTAAAAAAAAAAAACATGACCCTTAATCAAGCACATTTTAGTGCAGTGACCTTTTTCAGCTGATTTGAGTTTTGGTCTAACGGAAGATTACCAGAATAAATTGGTAAGAATAATGGGAAAAACTGAGACCTCAGAAAATGAGTAAAAGTGCAACAAAAATGTGAATTTGATCTGTAACTAATAAAATATAAATCTCTCCGCATATATGATATCCAGTAGCCTTTTTTGTATTGCAATCTGTGTTTTAGTACACAGAATCAAAGATCACAGATTTAGACATGTGTCATATAGTTGGTATTCTGGATCCTTATCACAAGCGTTATGAAAGAAGGTCTCACAGCTTTGCAGCCAACCTGGAATGCAGTTACTTTGAAGCCTCTATCCATCTACAGCAAAGCGCCATAACTTTATTTACAGTGGTAACTAGGACACGTATGGAATCAGGAATCAAATCCAACATGCAACCTTTAAAACTTCTGGTGACTGTTTTCCCAGTCATATGCACAGTTTCACAACAGATTCATTAAATAGCTTAGTTCAAACAGTGTCTCTGATTGTCTCACAAGAGCATTGAAACAAGGCCATGCTGTGGCTACAGTGAGACTCTCCTTTTTCTTCTTCTTTTGGATGCTCGCTTTAGGGTTGGCCACAGCAGATCATCTGCCTCCATCTCACCCTATCCCTAGCATCCTCTTCTATCACACCACCCCTCTGTGTGTCCTCCTTCACTACATCCATAAACCTCCTCTGACGTCTTCCTCTTTTCCTCCTGCCCGGCAGCTCTAGCTGACCCAGCCACAGGGTAGGCCACAAACCAGAGTACTCCCAGCACGGCCCCAAGCAGGCATAAAACGGGGGG
>VVHJ01030485.1:19316-45860 GCA_015107715.1 Tylochromis polylepis
AGAGCATCGGGGCAAAATTGTGGCCAAATCAAACACGCAGATACAGTAAATTTTAAAAAGTTAAAATGCACCAGTACTGCTTTTTCAGTATGGAGATTCACTTTTGCTGACAAAGCTGAAACGGTCATGACTGTCTGCTGTGTGAATGTGTCAGCACAGCATGACTAACTACAGTGTTTTAGATGTTGACTGGCTTTAGCATTTCAGAATTCCTCCATAGATTTCTATGTACCTTAAGCTGACAAGTGGCATCCTAAGTTTAGTCAAACACAAACTGGAAGGTGTCAGCTGACCCCATTTTTTCTATTCTACACTTAAAGATTCCTCTTTCTGTGATTGTGTCAATGTTGAGTTGGCAGGTAAGGTGAAAAGGAAAGTGAGAAAGAGTACAAAAAAGAAGGTGGCTGGAGAAAAAGGCAAGGAGCTATTTTATGCCCGTGGAGACTCTTAAGAGCTGGAGGTATGGTGGCTGTTTGAAAGTTTCTTAGAGCGGATTCAATCGATTGAGATTGCTTTCTTTCACCAAGCTAATTTCATGGGCATTCTTAAAAGGAACGTTTTATGGATGGGATCAAAAGCTCTGATAGTTAGCTCACTCTTTCCTGTTCCCTTTCTTACTTTGTCCCCCTCTCTCCCTTACTCTGTCATATTGTATTCTCAGTAGATTTGTGCAACTTTTCTTTTTTTTGCCTCCTACTTCTTTCTCCTTTTCTCCCCTTGCTCCGTTCCCACCCATCTCTTTATCCCCTATCGCCTCAGTAGCATCTGAAAAGAATGACAGGAGCGCGTCGTTTATGGTCTGTTTGTGGGCCATTACATTTGAATAAAGAAACATTTAAGAAGATCACGCAGATTCTTTCCTCTTTGTTTCTCATTCTGGTTTACTGTCTCAAAAGCAGTAAACTGTGCTACGGAGTACATTTTTCTCCCACGTTTAATGAGGAGAAGGAGCATCTTTCTGAGTTTGGTGGGTCATTTTGAATACAAAATGAAAAAGAGAAATGACAGATCAGAACCCATGTGCATGTGCTGGCATTTTTATGAGTGAATGCTGAAATTCACAGAGTCACACCTGACAGGGCTTCATGATAAAACACAATCATTTATAGATATTTAGGTTTAGAAAATAAAAGTGTTACTGTTTATCTTTTGTGGCTGTATAATCACATTGTTAAAAGCCAAAGTGATCCTAAACAACACAGTTAATAAGAGTTTAAGAGTTTAATATACCTTAAGATGGAAGCAAAACCTATATATACTCACTCGATACTTTCTTTTGTAGAAATTGCTACTACAGTATTGAAACCCCTTTTGCCTCCAGTTTTGCAGGTTTCTTCTTGTTAAAAGCGAGTTTTTCCTTCCCACTGTCGCTAAATGCTTGCTCAACAGAGGCTGTTTGATTGTTGGAATTTTCTTTGTGTTGCTGTAGGGTCATTATCTTATATATACAGTATAAAGTGCCTTGAGGCGACTGCTGTTGTGATGTGATCCTATATAAATGAAACTGAATTGAAGTAGTTTGAGATGATTTGAGCTTTATGACATGGTGTGCTATCCTGCTGGAAGCAGCCATCAGAAGATGGGTACACTGTGGTCATAAAGGGATGGACATACCAAAAATTCTCAGGTAGACTGTGGCGTCATTTGGTATCGAGTGTGCCAATAAAATATCTCCCACACTATTACAATTACCAGTCTGAACTGTTGATACAAGGCAGGATGAAGCCATGCTTTCATTTTGTTTACACCACATTCTGATCCAAACATTACACCAGAAATCGAGACTCATCTGACCAGGCTATGCAGGAAGATCCCAGATCAGCAGTTTCTGAAATACCAGCCCAGCCAGTTTGGCACCAACAACCATGCCACGTACAAAGTCACTTAAATCACCTTTATTCCACATTCTGATAGTTGGGTCGAACTTTAGCGTGACGTCTTGTTTGTATCTACATGCTTAAGTTCATTGAGTTGCTACCGTGTGATTGGCTGATTAGGTATTTACAGTAACAAACAGTTGAACAGGTGTACCTAATGAAATTGGTCCGTGAGTTTAAATGGGTCACAAAGCATAAGCAGCCTGTATTTTTGTGAGTTAGACTTAGGTTTGAAACCACTCTGCTTTCAAAATAACATACTTTCCAGTTTCTGTGGTTTCACAGCTGCTCAAGACTAGCAGATAAATGTTTAGAGATAATTAGATATGTTGAATAACTAAAACTCTGACAGCTAATGTCAGTGCAGGGCAGCAAAAACAGAAATAGATATTTATATATGTCTGCGCATAACCCCGAAGCAAAGGACAAGTTTATTCTGCTGACACGTCTCCCTGTGGGGACAGCTCTTTAAAGTTCTTTCTGAGGAAACAGTTTTGTGGACAAAAGCAGCACGTATAGTCTCCTATACCATTTAAGTTTTAAAGTACAGATTCATATATTTTTTTCAGCGGCTGTGTATCATGGTTGGGACAGAGATTTGTTCTTTTTCTGGGACCTCACCAACGGAGTAGACAATATTGTCTTCATTGTTGTTCTCTTTTAGCTTGTAGTTGAATTACAACATTAAGACATATACAGCAACTGCCTCAAAGATCTTTGTTTGCATATCATCACAAGTCGTATGTCCACAAAAATGTGTTCAAAACTATAAGTTGTTTTTCTCCGTGTCAGCTCTTTAATAGTAGACTGATTGCAAAAAAAGGTCCCAGTTAACTGATCAGTTGCAGTAATGATGCTTGCAAACTTGAGCCACCTTTTAGCCAAGTGAAATGAGTGCCCCGACACTTGTACAAACTAAAGCAGAACAGTCATTGATCCTTTTTCTTTGCCTTTGTTCTGGGGATGTTTTTGTCTAGAGTTATCGATCAATCGAGTCCGGTGGGAAAAGAAGCCTTTAGTGTTGTATTCCTTTACTTATATCCACCTATTATCGCTATGGTTACACAGATCATGTTCAGCGAACCCCCGTTTTCAATGCGAGCTCCTAACAAACACAGCTAACTTATCCATCTGTCTTCCTGGAGCCGGGGATCCTGAATCAGTATTTAATGCGGATCTCCAGCATCAGTGCTCTCCATGTCTGTGCCAGTTTAAGCCTGGAGGATGGAGGGTCCAGTGATGATTGTGACTATGTAGGTCTCCAACTCCTATTCCTGTAAAGTAGATCATTTTGTACAGCCTAGTCCTTACTGAGTAATGGTGCTGCTAAAAGAGAAAAGGAAGGAAGAGAGAACGAGGAGGAGTGTGAGAGATGCAGCTTTCTGTCCTACTTATAGTTTTCATAAATTCTTCTCTTTTTATTCCTTTATATCCAACTCACGTCTTGTCCTTCCATATTCTTTCTTACTTATTTGTCTGAAATTAAATTTTTTCTTCCTTGTTTGTGCCCCTTCATTGCTTTTGGTTTTCCTATTCCTACATTCATCACTTTTCTTTGGTCTGATCTGTCCATAAACTTCGAAGCATTTCTTTTGCCTTTATTTATTCTTTTCTTTCCATCCTCTTCATGTTTCTCATCCATTTCTTAATATCATTTTATTCTTCCTCTGTTCTCATCTTTATTATCGGCCTTTCCACCCATATACCACTCTGCTCGCAGTCCCTCCCTCTCCCTCCCTTCGCTCAACTCCTTTATTACCGTTACACTGTCACCCTGCCCTGGCCTTCCTCGTCACTATTCATGCTGTGATACAGGTTTCTTCTGGTCTCTGTCCCACAGCAGCACACCTTTAGGGCCAACTTTTCACAGTGTTCCTCTTTTATTCCACTTTAACTGGGCTGCATTTTGTCTTGCTGAATTCTAGGGAGGTCAAGAGAAAGGAAAAGTTATTTTGATTGATGGAGTGCGTGCTTCACTCATCACAGATAAGTCATGTTGTCCTCTCAAATGATTGTGTCCATCCTCTCCTCTCCTCTAACAGCATGCTGAGAGTTTGAGAGCGTTAGTAGCTGCTAGAGCGTGCGAAGCTGCTGATTTAGTTTGAGGCTTTGGTGTTTTTCGTTAAGGCTCATTTTTTATTTTATTTTAAGATTTTAAATCTTTCAACCTGTGTGCGCAGGTAAGACTGTTTTTATAAATTAATGTGTGGATTAAGCAGCTTGGGTAATATTCGTACCCAAGTTATACTGGCTGTATCTGAGAAGCGTTTGCCTCCCTTATCTGTTAGAAAGTATTCACAGTGAAGCTGGTTGTCTTGGCTGCAGAAGAACAAGTGGGCCATGAGAATGTTACATATGGCTCTCGGATGAATGAGGCAGTCATGTCTTCTCTCGCATGACTGCAGCATTTTTAGTCTTTTCAAGGACAGCCTTTCATGTATCTGAATGATCCAGCACACATTTTAGAAATTAAATGCAAAAGCTGTAGCAACATGACGTGCTTTGAGTCTGGTATGGTATACACAAAACAGGTCAGCTGCAACCCACAGGTAGCTCTGCATGGAGCAAGGACGGCCCCCACCAGCACCCTGCACAGTAAAACACTGAACAATGAATGAATTGTGAAGGAGAACAGTGAGGTGTTAGACAGTTGCTATAGATAATACTGAGGGACAAGCTGTGGAGAAAAATATAAGCAGTAGGCAGAAAGAACCGTGTGCTAGATAGACACTCAGACAACCGAGGATGAAAAAAAAGCAAATCAAGTCAATCCAACAAAAGAAATACTGAAACTATACACGTGGAAATCTTAGAAGATGACTTCCTGTCACAGCTCTGATATTGTCTCAAAAATATGATCAGTAGTCAAATTTACTCGAGCAGATCAGTAATTTCGTAGAAAAAGCAGACAGTTTGTTATATTTCTTTTGTAAAGAGTACAAAACTGGCTAGTCAAGAACAGCCAACTCAACAGAAACTGTTTAGCCTAAAAGAGATGCTTCAGACAGCAAATAAATTGGTTAAAAGGAAGGTAAATACAGAGAAGAAAAATAACTTAACTAAGTAGCATGTACCTGAGGCGGGTATGAGTTGGTAATAACTCAAAGAATTGTTTGCTTTTTAGGAAAACAGGTACCTCTTGTAATCCCTTAATCCTACCTATCAATTCACTGGACTGGTTAGCATTCAGAGCCTTTTGTCTTCAAGCTGCATAAGGGTTTCTTCACCTTAAGCAGCAGGTCTGGATTTAAAAAAAAAAAGAAAAAAGCTCTGGTCTGTTTCTTCTATCCCCGGCTGATGTAGACACTTAGCAGACCTCCTCTTCAACCAGTCGGTCCTCCATACTTTAAATTCTCTTTTCAACTCAGGGAGTGATGTTGGGAAGAACTTTTGTTTTACCCACTCACATTGAGGATCCTCAGTTCTAAACATGTGCTGATAATCCTCAGACCAGCTGGGCTGATAAAGATGGCAGATCAGCAGAACAAGGGGAAACTATAGCCAGGCAGGCCAAGAAACTCTTGTGTCTTCTGGAGAAGATGCTGTAGGATGTGAAGTGTGGTTATCCTGGTCTTTTTAGGGAGCAAGCTAAGGCTCAAAATACTTCTTCAAAGTGTTAAAGATGGCCTTACAAAAGTTCTCTCTCATCTAGGTGGTGTTCACGAATCAAGGTGGTTTGGTGTTTTTTTACAAGGCTTTTAGAAGAGGTTTGAAGTCCCTGTACAAAACTCCCCCCCAAAAAACTACAGAAGAGGCTACATGTAGGCATACAGTACAGGGCATAATGACCATGGAGCAAGAAGTCTTTGTGTGTTTTACTAAGCTGATGAAATTTTACAAGGTCTGAGCTCTCCAAGACTGGTATCCTTTTTTCAATACTGCAGGCATTTTGTTGGTTAAGGGTCTTATAGGTGTTAGAGGACAGGCATTATATTTCTGGTTCCTAGTTCCTAGATAGTCTGCTGCACAGTGCAGGCATATTTGTCTAGTGATTTTATTTTTTATTTTTTTAAGGATCAAGCTAAAGAGATGACTTATGAAGACAAACAAAATCATGATGGGTGCATGTGTTCAGAGGTTGGTTGGCTGCATGTATTAGAGGCTGTCTGATATATTGACAGGGCCGATATTAAATATTTGCAACTACATGGGTATCGCATTTATAACGTCCAATTAAAAAGATTTTTAAGTATTGGTGTTGCATATTTTGTCCACCAGAGGGCAAGCTACAGCTTCCCTTTTGGAAACATGCGTTTGGAGCGCCACAAAAAAAAGTTGGGCAAATTTGGAAAAAAAGTAATCCATTAAATCCCAAAAAAGTTGATTCTGTTCATCTGGACGTCGCGTTTTCAGTGGGAGAAACGTTTCGCTACTCATCCACGTGACTTCTTCAGTCTCAGTTGGCTTTTTTGGGATTTACTTACCTGGATTGAGCATGCATCAAGACACAATTCATTAAAGTAAGATTTTTTTTTAGACATTGTTATATTCCGTCCTTATATTATCTTAGTAATGAATCATAAATAAATACACACAAAAATGTTAGGGAAATTAGTTTATACTTCAAGCGTTTGAAAGAAAAAAAAAATCACAAGAGTATTGATATTGATATTGAACTTTAAAATCAGATATCAGTCAGGCTCTAGTATGGGTTTTGTATATTATAAAATCTCGTTAGACTTCTAAGAGTTTGTTTCTGCTTATTAAGTTGAAGCGATTGTGTGCAGAGTAGCTCAATAATCATAAATGCTCAGTGGTGGAATACAAAAACACAAGCATCCATTGATTTGTTTTTTATGTTATACGTTTTATTTTGGGGGGCCGTAAAGGAAGGGTTTAATAGTCACAGAGGTCGTGTGTCTGTGCCTTCCTCTTTTGTATGTGTGAGGTAAATATAAAATATGTGGTACATGAGCACTGGCATTAAAACAGTTTCTTTGGATCAGCAGCCATAAGGTATGTCTGGTACAAACTGAATTTAATCTAAAATGCTATATAGCTCATTTGCTGTCTTGATAATGTTTTGAAATGCTGTAAAATAAAAGGAACAATAAAACAATTTAGAATCAGCTTTGGTGAGGCTAACACTTTACTGACGCCATTAAGGCCTCCTTGACACTTGAAAGTCTTGTTAACAGGAGATTATGTAACATTTTACCACTACAAAGCCTGGACACATTAAGTAGTCCATTTGGAGCTCCTGAGCTGATCATCATATTAAGTAATAATGATTTGCAGTCAGCAAAATACAGAAAACACGTTGGGCTGTATTTAAAAAAAAAATTACTGTAGCATGGCAAAAAAATAACAAACTTTAAGATTATGTTATAAATAGACAGTGTTTTTCCTCTGGTATCTTAAGAGAAGTGTTAACTAATCATATTTATTCATACATTTTGTTTCGCAGTGTAAAAATTCAAATAATTATAGTAACAGGAATATAACCTTGCCAGCTGGGACATCATTAATATGGATAACGGAGGTAACTGTGGAGGGAAAAAGCCATGGAAATGCTTTTAGCTGGGTATTGTTCCTACATGTTTACACAATTGCCCAAAAATCATGTCCTTGTCTCTTGGCTTTAAACACATTGTTGTGGAATTGCTATAACATTTGTAGTTTTTGGCAAGTGAATTTCTGTGTGGGTACAGGAAAGAACAAGCCTGTGTGGGAACATGAAGAACAAAGCACCAGTATTTATAAACCCTCTACTTTGCTGTGGTGTCACCCACTAGCTCTATTTTCTTCTTCTGCTCATCAAAAACCAATGTCATTGACGCAAAACACCACACAGTTCTTCAGTAGTATAAAAAGGAAGCGAGTGTGTAGTCGTTACGCGTTGCCAAGTCGTCAAAAAGAAAGTATCGCGTGTGGATGTATAGAGTCGCTATGAGTGAGTGAGTCATGAACAAATGAACTGCAGTGCAAGACATGATGTGGTCCAACAGAAGGAACAAAGATTCAGCTTTCTAAGCATTGTAAGCTGCTTTGCATCATTGACTATTCCTGTTCAGTTTGGAAAGACGTGTTAGCGGTGTTTAGACGTAATGAGAAGTTACAGTCATGCATATTAAGCTGGCACGAAGTGTTAGAGGCTCCTTTAGGATTGCTGTGAAGTTGAAAATTATGTTTCCCACTTCTGATCTAAATACAATTCCTCTTTGTCTCCGACCCCCTCTTTTTTTTTGGGTTGCTTGTTCTTTTGTGTCATCATCTCTTTTGTTTACAGGGCATCAAGGCCCATGGAAGTGCTACTTTGTCAACAAGGAGACAACTGAGTGAGTGTCTCTGTTCTGCTATCACCTGACTGAACGTGACTGTGTCTTGTAGTGGTCTATCTTGATGTACTAGATGGAAGCACAGGGGGTCTTGGTACTAGGGCTTGATTAATCTGCATGGCTCTACTCTGATCTTCACTTGTTTTGCTTCACAAAATGAGCTAATCCAGTTCTTGACATCCTTAAATTAAAACTAAAGTAAAGTTAGAACTGATTACATTCTTTGAGATTACATTCAGTAATAAGTTGTTTAAGATTAACCTGACTTTACTCACGTACCTGTTCGGTTATCTTATGAGCACTCCACATCTGGAATGACTAACTCATTATAGATCGAAGTAGATCGGCGGATGGTTGCTAGTTTTGTGAAGTAAAATCATGGCGAATAGTACGACGAGCCAGTTCTAAGAATCAGTCAAGCCCCAGTGTGGAGACCCTCTGTGTGATGATGAATGCCACCTGCACTGCCTTGTCCTGTAACGTAGACAAGAATGCTGCCTATTTATTATACCGGTGTGAATCAATCCTGCCTAAAAGGGATGATGACCGAGAAGGATCTTGGCTCCAGGATCATCTCTTTTCTTGTTTAAATCAATGTAACTGAGCAGCTCTGTCTGTCGGAGTTGAACTGAAAAAGCCAATGTAATATTTTCTGTGGTTTATGTCAGAGTGGAAAAAATCTGTTCAAGCAGAAGACAGTGGTACAGATAATTTCTCTTATACTTCAATTCGATGGTGCAGATCATCTCTGTTATAAGCCGATGAGCTTGACAAATGGCATGGTTTCAGATATTGAACAGTGTGCAGTGTAGTCCCCGTTTCTAAGTTCACAGAGCATTCAAGTGCCAAAAAGAATGAGTTTAGCCCATTTGAAGAAATCTAAATCTGTATCTTGTCTTGGTATCTACATGTTATTTGCAGGGTCTTATTTTCCCTGTAAAGCACTTTAAAGAATGGGACATGCCATCCCAACAAATTAACAACCCATAAGATGTCCACAAAGTGAGAAACTGTTCAAAGTGGACCACTTTATCAAATATTCTTTAAGTGTTTTCACTTCAAAAGATTTATCAACTTCATTTCAACTTCCACGTGAGCTGTATGAAAAGTGTAAATGCTGTACAGTCAGTCGCTGCACAGAAAATATTATGTTGCACGGAAGTTCAGGAACTTCCCAAGGTGAAAATGCCTCTGGGGACCTAAAGAAGGTAGTTTTTTTTTGTTTTTTTTGTTTTTTAAAGTGTATTCCCTGCCTACCTTCCTGCACTGTACTATAGTCGAGCATGCTTTAGGATTCAGAGCACCAGTGTTTGAATGTAGTGTCCCAGTCTCTCTTTTCCTGCTCTTGTGTGGACTTTAACCCTCCCCGTCATTGCACTAGGAACTACGATCCCAGCTGTCACAACATGCAAGCCTTTTATTGACCCCTGTGACCTGTGACCTTCCCTAGACAGGCTTCATCCTTCCCTCCTCTCTCCACTCAGCCCACCCTCACATTACATAACGTACACACAAGCCTTGATAGACGCAGGCATTGATTCAGTATAACGCTTGCACATGAAGACCTTTGAGTCTTCAAGGACACGTCTTATGTTAACCATCAATTACAAAGGAGCCATTTTTGTTGCTTCTGAGGTAAATAACTCCCGTGTTTGAAGGTTAAAGCACAAAGAGACTGTAAAAGCCATTGGTGCCCCATTTATGCAAGGGCACCTACACACTTCCACGTCTTTGTATGTGCATACAGTTGTTTGCCTCTGTGTGTGTAGTTGAGTTATTTTTAACCAAACATAGAGATTTGCTGCAAGAATACCTCATCATCTTTGTGTGCGCCTTTGTGCTAATGTGCAGGTGGTCATGATTCTTTTTTTTTCTCATTAAACTCCTCAAGGACTGACAGTAATGATGTGATGTTGAATTACACAGGTCTGCAAAAAACATTTTTCAGCTGCATGGGATATTTTTGGTAAATTTTATATTTTTTAGGGTGCTGAATCCAAAAATGCTCTCCACTTCCCTCCATCACGTACAGTTTTACAATATTTTTACAATTAACTATGCATAATTTTTCTGAGATTCCTAACCTTTTGCCATGAATAAAACAAACCTGTTGGGACATGATCATCTGAGCTCCTCACACCGCCAAACCCATCGTACCCCCCTCCTCCTACTGACCCCCCCTCAATTCCTCGCATTTTCTATTTGTATTTCTCTTGAGTCTCGCTCTTAGAAATATTAAATTAATGTAAGAAATCATTATTGGATGTTTTTTTTGACTCGAGTATAGGATATCAGATTTCAGTTTAAAAATTGTACGCTTAATTAAACTAAAAATATGAGTTTTGCAAGAAAACATGACGAGATGGATTTTTAAAAATATTTTTCCAGGTTTCAGTGAGTAAAAATCTATAAGAAACAGTCAAAAAGTCCTATGCAGTTTTTTGGTTGTAGACCTGTGTTATTAGTCACTTCCGGACCTATTGCAATGAAAACAACATTAATGAGCTAAACCTCATTTGCAAGGTGAAACCAAGTGGAAACTGCAACGAAGGAGGCTAAAGGCACAGATTCCTTTTAATGCAGTTCTCTTAATGTCCACTAGGCGCTTCGGTGGAAAAGACCTTTAATTTTTTGGAGGCGCTGCTGTATTTTTTTTTTTCACCAAAAATAATTAATTTGGAGTACAAAGAGTCAGTTTAAAATATAAAAACATGCAAAGTCATTGTCTTGCAAAACTTCACAGTGTAACTGTACAGCTTCACAGTAAGTGAGCTTTCCTTAACTTTAAATTAAACTGATTTAATATTCCTGAGTTTAGCTGAAATATAATCATCTGCAATTATGAAAAGCGTAGTTTAACTGCAATAAAAACAAAAACCCACAAATAGAAATATAAATCTATCTAAATATTGTTATTTGTTAGGAAAATAGCAAACTAAGTTTGAGTTTTTATACCCAAATTTGAGCCAGCACACTGGACTTCTCTGAGAAGTCTGAAATTAATCACTCAAAGCATTCGATCACTAAAACTAATTTTTCTGTTCAAGACTGCAAGTAAATAAACACAATTTGGCACCTTAACCAAAGAATAATAACACTCTTTATTATTTGATTTATTATTTTCAGCTTTTTCTTTTGTAAAATAGAGTACACAGTGTTCATATTTATGTGTTGGTAGTTGGAGAGCTAACTTTTTACCTTGGTTCCTGTTCTCCTAAACACCTGTTCCTACCTGATCCCAACATTGCTTTCACACAACATGATCACGTAACTGAAAAAACTGACATGACTACAATAATGATATGATCTTAAACAATAACTGTCCCCTAAATCTTTGCACTACAAAGACTACACTACAGAACTGTCTATACTCAAGTACATAACAAACAGCATGCCGACTAAAAATGTAAATAAACCTACATGACTAACATAAATTGAGTCACGCTGCACAGTATTTAATACCCTATTTAATATAGGTAAGGAAATGTTTCTATTTACAGTTTGAATGTTTTAGCAAATGCTAGAAGGGATCATCTGTATTGGTTCCCACTCATTCACCACTCACTCTGAACTCCTTTCAGGCTCTAAGATGTGAATTTTTTTATCCGTCAAACAAATAACAGCATGGCACTGAGTGATAAACCTGAAGCAGAGGCAAAATAAAACTGGAGATGATGTCAGCGGCACTATATCAAATCTGCAGTCTTAAAGTTCTGACTGAAGTTGTAAACCATGACATTAGGATGAAATGTTTTGCAGTGTCTCATAAAGGCTTGAGCAAAAGAGTCTCCAGGAGAAACAATGCTTCCATGACTTCATTTTAATTGTAAATACATTGAATCTTTGTGATTAAGTGCCTTGTAAAACATGCATCTGCATTTACTAGTCAACTAGCAGAGTTAGTACTTGTGTTAATGTGTGCGTAGTTGGTGTGCTGACATCAACATAGTGAAAAGGGGCAGCAGGTGGAGAGAGAGTGCACAAATGTGCGTAGGGGTGTTCGAGCCTGCCCGCCTGCCCAGTGGCAGTCACATTAAGATGAAAGGTTTCTCTACCCAGGTGGAGGTTGCATGTTGTAGGAAGTATTGTCTGTGTGGAGTATGTGTGTGAGTTTTGCACGTTTGTCAAACCACCTATATGAACAAAGTGAAGGCTGACTGGTTAAAAGGTTGGCGGCAACTCAAAATCCTCTACACTTCCCATCTTGTGTTTTTTAAAACTTGCTTTCACTCCACTATTAAGAGGTGCTTTCTGTTCAAAATTACCAGCAGCAACATCACAAATATGAACAAGAGTGCATAAAGCACATATCCAAGTGGTAGCAGACAGCTACATGGGAAGACTGCATTTTTATAGCACCAGCAACACACTATGTTGGTGCCTTCAGCTTCACCCGAGGTTAAAAGAAGAAAAGTCCCTTTTTTTGAGTGTTTCAGTGCGTTTGCACGCACACGTGGCTGTGTCACATCTTTGATCCACTATTTTGGGCACCTATTGCATGTCCCTTTTCGACTACCTGAAACGAGAAAGGGAGATGAGGGTTGGTGTATCTGTGGATGTGGTTTCCAGCTAGCGACAGATATTGTGAAGCTAAAACTGGATACTTCCAAGTGGCCCCGTCCATGTGCAGGTGGTATTTTTCAGAGAAGGCTGAAGCCCCAAACAACCAACCACACGGCGCTGCTAAAGAAGTAGGGGCTGTCTTTGTGGGGGTATGTGCGTGCTTGTGTGTGTGCGCACACATGGGTTAATCTCCAATGCTGGCTAGCTGCCAGAGCACTTATCTAACTGTGAT
This sequence comes from Tylochromis polylepis, assembly GCA_015107715.1. Taxonomy (NCBI): domain Eukaryota; kingdom Metazoa; phylum Chordata; class Actinopteri; order Cichliformes; family Cichlidae; genus Tylochromis; species Tylochromis polylepis. Next base: position 32,267 of record VVHJ01030485.1, read on the forward strand.
CCACAGTGCTACTCACTGTGACTCCTAATTATAGACAGAGGCACTCAAACAGACACATATACACACAGTTTCTACATGCTCTCCTGTGTACCATTCACGCTAATGAAGCACTCTCCCTGAGGAAGTATCCACGCTCCTCTCCGCTCCTTAATGGAGGCCACCAAGACCACCTCCTCTGGCAGCCTACCTCCCAGCTTTCTACTCATACAAAAAGTTACCAACATGTGTACACCATGCGCAATAAATAAGAGAGGGAGGATTTGTCAGACAGAAGTGGGAATGAAAAGAAAACTAATGATATGAAGGCAGTGATAACTATAGAAATGCAGTGAGATGTGGAGCAAAAAGGAGGGGATGATCGAAAGCTGCCATTGGGAGTGCAACAAGAGTAGGACAAGTGCAGGAGATGATGGAGAACGTCTGCCAAGAAGTGGAGAAGCCAACAGATAGAGATCATGTTGTGGGAACGGACAGCGGGGGACTTGGAACTGCTTGCGAGAAGAGCAGAGAAGGAGGAGAAGAGATGGAGAACATTTGTTCTGTTTACTTATTGAGACCCAAGATGCATGATCACAATCCTTTTACAGTCCCCACAGGCTTTTCTCTTTGTCCCTCTATCTTTACATCTCCTTTTCTCTCATTGTTTCCTCATTTATCCCTCTCAGTCGTTTTCATTCCTCTCTCATTGTTCTCCTCCTCCTCCTCCTCTCCCCTTCTGTCATGTTACAGCAGAGTGAGAATGGCACACAGTCAAATCCTTAAATCCTTCGAGATTGGGTTAGGGTACGTTAGCATATGATATGTCACTGTGCCATATGATATATTTGATAAAAACTCTGAAGGCTTTGTGCCAGTTTGTCTGGGTGAAGGTAACATACAGTTGGGCGACATATTAAAGAAGAAAATCAAACCCTTAAACCTTCCACACACTGATGTTATCTGATTGTTATGTTATGCTGTGAAGGGCATTTTGGTGCCATGTTTTGGGTACACTTGCTCCGTAGAGGGAAGTGCAAATCAATACGATGTTGTCCTGAGAGCTCACCTTTATCATGTGATTTGTCCAGAAGCCTAGAAAATCAATCACAGAGTGCACTGAAGTAGTTCTTGGCCTTCCTTACTTTATATTGTTTTTTTCTCCCCTGTAGTTTGTCACCCACATAACTTCCTGTGTCTGAGCATTAAGGAGCTATTTGCAGTTTCCCAGCACACCTTTCTTAAAGGTATTCGAAGAGCAAGGGACAACAATACAATTAATTTACCTTGCTTTGTATGCCCCTCAAAGCTTGATGAAACATTCCCAGGCGATGCATAGTTAGTTCGCTTATGTGCCTTAACTGCACCTTCCTCTTGCGTCCTCTAAATAACTTTATCAAGGTAACACCGCTGCTACCACCACCATCTCTCTCTATACATAGTGCTGACAGAAGGGAACAAAGCAAGCAGGACGGGACAGAAGGGACTGTGGTGGCTACTGCTGCGTGCCTCTCATCCAGGCTAACCTCACCTGGCCCCAGGGGCAGTGCAGGGGAGAGTGGGGGCTGACAGCAGAAGGTGTGCTTGTGTGTGGGACTGTGCATCTAAGAAAGAGGAACAGAGACAGAGAGAGTGTGCTAGTGTTTGTGTGGGAGTCTCTGATCTGTGTCCTCATGTATGGCTTTCTCCCCCCGGGCAGGGCATAACAGCACAGGGAGGCGGGCACCTAACTGGGCACAGATGGCAGCGACAGACAGACAGGGGCGGTGGTGATATAAACACGTTAATAAATAATTATCTGTACAATGACACTGGGTACACCGGAGTTGACGGGAGGGGGAACTGCAGGACAGGAGGGGAGAAGGAGACGGGTGGGGGTGGACGTGAAGAAAATGGACAAAGAAGGATTTGAGAAGACCGGGAGAAAGAGTGACAGAGGAGGTAAAGGAAGGAGGCAGGATAAAAGGGTGCGAGGGAGGGTGGAGAGTAAAGAAAACCAGGAGAATCTGTCAAGTTAAGGACAAAGGAAATGAAGAAAGAATATAAAATTACTAAGAAAACTGATCGAAGACTAAAGCGTGTGTGTGTGTGTTTGAGCTCCAGTAAACATTAACAACAGCTGATATTGATATTATTTAAAAATGTATAACTAAACACAGTTTGAGCAAGTGAATCTAAAGCTGCCGTTTCACTATCTAGAGCTCTTAAGCCGTAGTAGCTGGAGTGCCAGAGTTTAAAAGCTAAAACCTCAAAGGCACAATCTTTTTTAGTTTTGCATCTGTAACTCCATAAAGGAGTTATGGTAGAAAACAAAATAGAGAGATGAAAAGGCAGGTATGAATCTATGTGAAGGAAATAAGAGGTGGAGAGAGCAGTGGGAAGGGATTCAACTTCAGACAAGAAAAAGAGACAAGATGGGAGCGAGGGTAAAGACGAAGTGGGATGAAAATTGAGGAAACACGACAGAGGGGAAAAGAGGGATTCACTTACTATACATTGAAAGGCAGATGAAAGCAATACTCTGCTGTTCAGTGACAAGTTGGAAGCGAGGCTTTAGGTGGACAAAGCATCTAGTGGTGTGTGTGTGAGTGTGTGTTTCTTGCCAAGTGTGTGCCACATCGTGCATGCAATCCTGCATGCGTGTGTTGTCCGCTGACCTATAACTGCTTTTATCTGTAATGAATGACAAGAGGCCCTCTCGGCTCGTTCTCTCCTCCTCATATGCCGTCTTCCCCTCTGTCTTTCTCTCTTTTTCGAGTACCTGTTTCGCTTCACCTCTGTTGCCTTATTCTCCCCATCATTTTTCTCTTTTCTCTCTCCTTCCTGCACCTCCCTGCTCAACCCTATCTGTGGTCACTTATTAATATATTTGAGTAGCAGGTTAACATAATTAGGGGTGTAGAGTTTGACTGCAGAAGGCTTGTGGGTGGATGCCGGTGCTTCTGCCGGCTCTCATCGACATTAGATAAGTTCTGAAAGGTCGAGACCAAATTAACATTTTAACTTTGGGCGTTGAGATGCAATCCTCCCTTTCCTTTCCTTGACTTCTTTGCTCCTTGCTCATTTCCATTTTTCTCTTTTAGCTACAGGAAGTCACATTTTGCATATATAGTGTTTCCTATAATAGATGATACAGTCACAGCCAGTGCATTGACAGTCACAGCCACGGCGCATTACTGTATTGTAAGTTAGCTGTATGCCATATTTTTATTTCCCATGTTGCTTTCTACAGCCCTCTTAGCATTCACTTTGAATTCATCATTAATTCATAACATCTCCCGTCCTCATTGGCTATTCTTCAGCTCGAAATGATCAAAGAAATGAGGATTGTTGGGAAATGGCCGCATATGTAGTGAGTCTCCAACTTGACATACTATTGTATCTATGTCTTTTACGTTATGCCAGCTCTTCCAGCTAGTAGATAATCAGTACATGTTAAAGGGCATTTGGCTTTCTTGCACATAGGTGTATTTAAAAGGGCACATTTATTTGGTGTGTAAAGCTAAAAGAAGCCTCAGCTTCTTCGATTAAAAAAAAAGAGAAATTGCAACAGTTTGTGTTCACATACTCAGAAGGAATGTCAAGTAAGAGGGATTGTGTCCCACATGAGAGTTACTTGCTTTCAAATGACAAAGAATATAATCTTGTCTGACAAAAAGCTATGTTTTGAGTATCAGACGTTTGTTATCTTTAAAGTAAAGTATAAAGGTTTTAGCTTTCTCTGTTGAGCAAGACAGCAGCTGCAGTCTGTTTGGCGTTCCAACACTTGCAATGGATCACAGCCCTAACCCAGTTCTGCAGGTATAAAAATACCCATAGAAGCCAGTACAGAGGTTTTTTTTCTTTCTTTTTTTTTTATTTGTTCATCCACTTTTCATCTTCATGCTCTTAGGGTTATAAGCGCTAATAATTTCTAAAAATCTCTCTTCATTAATATTTTTTTTGTGTTGATATTTGTTGTTGACAAACCTACTTAGGCAGACATGTTTCTGTCTATTTTTAACATAATGCTTGGCAGTATGTTTTGGCATGGTATAGCCATGTTCGAGCCCAGGCGCCATGATTTTTGCGCCAGTAATATACAGCATGACAAAACCGATAAAATATTGGCTACTGTACCATTTGCAAGTTTAAAATACTGATAAAAGCAGGCTTCACCTATGGAATAGGTTGCGAGGGCATTTTCTTAAATCCTAATTTAAACTGGCACCTTCATTCCTTATCCCCTTGTCCTCTTCTTTGATCCTCCTCTCATCTTCCTCCATTCGCCACTGTCCCTTTTCCAGGCCTCCTACTGTCTTGGCATCCTCTTCAGGTGCTGCTGCCTTTCATGGTTCCTCTATCCCTGTGTGTCTACCTCCCTTTTCCTTTTTTCCCCCTTTATTTTTAGGTGCTCATTACTTCTACTGACACAGTTTTCTTATCTTATGGTGCATTTTGAATGAGTGTTTGTTGTGTGAATGTGCTGTGCGCTTTCATGTTTTCTTAGTGGATGTGTTGTTGTGTATTGTAGAAAAAGGCTGCAGGTTTGCACCTGCTAAGGCCAGCTTTATTACAGTTGTAAGCGCATATATGTTTATTTATGGACTCATGTGTTGCTTCAATGGACCTTTGGTGTTATCTGCTTTACTACACTTTGATATCAGTACATAATCTACACATAAAGGATCTGATTAAAGTAAAGGAGCTGATCTGATATGATCCTCAGTACATGGAGGGGACTGTAATATTCAGCTTTGCATTGGGACCACATTCACACATGCTGTTTCCTATCCCCTCACGCTCATCTCTGTTTCTTCTCCGTGCATCTCCCCATCTATAGTCATTCGTGTTCTTGCATCCATTTGTGTATATCCCATGTTCATATTCCACTACATTTGGCTCACTGCACCATGTCTTTTGTGTCTTCTCTTATGTTTTCCATCCATACATGTCTACCTCCATTTGTCCGGAAGCAGTAAGCAGCATGGTATGACGGAGGAATGCAACAGGTATGGGTGTGTGAGTTGGGTGGCGCCACAATCCTGGGTCTGAAAATTGCTTTGCCCCAATACTATTTGTTTTTATTGCATTCCAGCTATAAATTCAAGATTTTATACCACATCTGTTGTGAAGGGCACCAACATATAAAAAAAGACATGAAATCTATATGGATATCTCACTCCTTTTTTTTTTATCTTTCCATTATTTTTTGTAATTGATTGATCTCATCTGGCAGGCCACAGACTATGTAATGGTCTGTTCGCCCTCTAGGCAGAGATAAGCTCACAACTGGCCCAGGTTTGTGTGTGCCATCTGCCATCTATCCATCATTTCTCTAACCGTTCATTGCTTAGCCTGTTTCTCTCTCCAATCAAGACAGCTGAACATTTGATTTACCTTCGTTATGGTAAATGTGACCTCATGGGTGTATTCCAAAGCCTTCTAATTCTATGTAGGTCTCAGTGCTCTCAAGTGGCTCTCTTATTCCTGCCAAGTCTCCTCTCCACCTCCACTCTCAAAGATGGAAATCAAATTCCATCTGTTAGTCTAACAGCATCTGTGAGAATTCAGGAAAAGAGGGTAAAAAAAAAAAAAGAAGACTGATTGATTGTAGCAGGATGACCACTTCAGACTGCTGAGACATTATTTTCACTATTCATTGACTTGAGATCAGTTTAACAGGATAGTTTCCAACTGTAACACAATAAAAGAAGTAACTTCTTTAATTTTGCATGATGATTTCTGGCATAATTTTCTCTTTGACAAGCTCTGTACTAATACGTGCAAATTAAAAGATGTCTTTCTCTAGCTTGAAAAGATTTACAGGACGATTTATTAACTCAGACACCAGTTTCATTACCCATCTCTCATAATGGCATGTGAGAATGATGATTTGATAATCCTATTATGTCAAGTTTGATGTCCCTAAAATAACCATAAAATTCAACATTCATTATCTCCTTTTCTTGTTTAATCAGCATTTTTTTCAGTTTCTTATACACTCTACGTGATTCTTGTTTGAGCTACAAAAAATCAATCAGTTTGACTCACTATTGATTTGCAAGCCCAAACTACCTGTCTCCAAGTAATTTATGCTGAGTGAAGCTACCGGTTGGCCATTTTGATTAATGGCTGGTGATTTGCATAGCTGTGATTGCACTGCGTTTTTTGACGGACTTAAGTGTCAAGACGCATCTCAAATCAAATTTGTCACATAATCGAACTGCGCTATACAAATCGCACGGCATGTATGTGCTTATTTGATATACCTGAAGGCACAAATTAATCATAGGAATTAAGTTTTGTTCCTGTGGAAGTGGACATAGATGTCTTTGTTTTCCCTTATCCGTAGGTTTCTTCTTCCTGTTGTACCGTCTGTTGTTTAGGCCTAAGATGCTTTGTTTTTTATGTAGATCCCTGTTTGAGCTGAGGTACAATGTAAAAGGTCAGTCTGTGGCTTTTATACAAAAGTAACGTTGACATCTAACTAAATATTTCTTCTCTGTATTTGTGTGTCATCTATTAGATCCAGAGCTATTTGTGATGATATTTTCATCAGCTCACAGAGACATTGTTCAACAATGAGCCTAGGCAGATAACAGTGTCCTCTCTCTGCATTACCCTGTATTGGACAAAATAGTCAGAGTTAGTCTGATTTTATTTTTAAATTGGCCAGTACAGACAAGGCTGAGCAAATGGTCTAATGAAGAGAAAACGCAGAGGCTTGTTAGCGTAATCAGTTTGGAGCTGACTGAATCGGCTTCTGAAAGAAATTCAGTATTTCACCACTGAGTGGAAGGCCCAGTTTGTCTCTAGTGTTTTATCAGGGGAGAAGTTAACATTTTATCTGCCCTTTTCTAATGATGTGACATGTTTTTTCCACAGCTGATGATTTCAAGAGGTGTTTCTGCCTGACTGTGATAAATATGAAACAATAACAGAACAGTGTTTAGCGTCAAGCACAAAAACAATGGTAGGCAGCTTGGAGACAATAAACCTTGTTATTCCCCCTTTGAAAGTGGAGTGGGGCCCTTCATTTCCTTCCTTTAGTGGTTCACAGGGAGGTTAAAAAAAAAAAACTGAGGGCAGCTGTGTGAAGTTGAGAGTGTGGTGGCCCTTGGAGCCCTCCAATTCCCATGTCTCTTCACCTTCCCCTGCCCCATTCTTCAGAGTTCACTGGCTGATTGATTTGTTTTGGACAGACAGTATTTTGGAAATTAAAAATTGATTAACTGATCAGTAGTGGTGGTAGTAGTAGTAGAAGATCGGTAGCTTTAAAAAGATAATTGCCATGACTGAGTATTACAAAGTGCATATGAACACGTGCTGTTATGCTACACAAATCTGTATTTGAAGAAGAGTGGTGATGAGAGCTTTTGTGAACAGCTGGTATGTCTCAACACATGGGAATCTCAATGGGGAAAAGACATGAGAGCACAACAGGAAGCTACTTAAATTCTCCTTGAAACTAACCAAGCACTTCCTTTAGCTACCGTACTCTTTCATGGGCATGAGGGGATTCACGCTGTGCTTCAGCCTCAGGTAAACGCTCTATTTCTTTGCGTAATTTATGGATAGCTCAGTGGTACAAACCATTTCCAGCATTTCATGTGTGACTTAACGTATGGCTCGATATCTGTGTTTTTAACCAATAATTAATTTTTTTTCTTAAATGTAGCCCATGGAAAAACTTTGATAACATCACGTAACAGTCTATGTGTGCTTTGTGATGTTATGTGTTCCTGATGTAGTACAATGCGTTCTTGCTAGTAGCATGATGCGGACAAATATGTTAAATATTATCCATTTGTAGGCTTCCTCGCCCCGTCTCTATTGTGCACACTTGCTCATTCCTTCATTATCATGGTAGAGCAGGTCTTTATTAATGAAGGGACATCTGTTTCATTAAAGCAGAAAGATGCCTGGGAGAGGGAGGGATGGAAGCAGTCTAAAGAGGAGCACATGCTGAGAGCCAGAATGAGAGAGGACCAGACATAGAGAGATGCTTTGTGGTTACAGGGGGTTTGAGGCTGAGTAAAGTGGAAATAAAAGGCAACATGAAATAGAAATGTAAGAAAAAAAATTAGGAAGAGATGTCAGACCCTTAGGCAGGAATGCTCGCATGGAGACTGAATGAGCCAAGCTTTTACAACCATAAACATACTTCTACAAACCCCATCAGGTATCATCGTAAAAACATACCAGAAACATAAATTACCTCAGAAATACATGTAACTAGTACTAATGCTAGGAAAAAGTGAGTATTCCCCAACCAGTCAGCAAGTAGGTCCTGGAGGTTGCTGGCTGTTGCTGGTCATAAAGATGGTACTGCACCAAAAACCTCCTTGATTGTAATTTGCATGGAACACGCCGACACTTGATAACTACTCGCTAAAACCCTTAGCGTCTGTTGGAAATGTGTTGGTTTCACTGTTACCTAAGGTCAATGTTCTCCTTTTCAGCTTGTGTTGCACTTTTTCAAGTTTCATTATCGCTCTGTGGCTAGTAAGCGAGTGTTTGCAGACAAGTTGGCATCTTGCATGCAGATTGCGGGTGACCGCATAAATCTTCTAGTGATCAAAGCATTCTCAAGGTTTTTGGTGCAGCATTCTCCTTGTGACTGATTTCACCCAGCAAAAGCCAAGAATTCCCCAGCTGACTGATGAATAGTTGCTGGAGAATACATATTTTTTGCTAGTGACTGGTGGTTGACTTGTAGGGGTGACTTGTAGCTCAGGATGTAGAGCAGGTCATCTGCAGGTCATCGGAACGTTGGTGGTTCGGTCCCTGGCTGGTCCAGTCTGCAAGATACTAACCCCAAGTTGCTCTCCGATGCATCCATTGGAGTATGAATGTGTGAAAGCGCTTTCATAGGGAAAAAACAGTTAGAGGTCAAGCACTCACAAACACTTGCATGAAAGATGGAATTTAAGTGGTAAATAATATTTGAGGTATTCCATCATTAAATGCAGCCAAAACAAGTGGTGTGTAAGGACAATGTAAGTCTTATTGCTTGATTATCTGTGTCAGGCGTAATATATCTCACCAAATGATAACACAACACAGATTTTCTTTTTCAAAAAGAAGTAATAAACTAATGTGAGAAATAAACAGTTTCAATGTGTGAGTATGCGATCACAGGTCCACAGCCAAAGGCAAACAATGCTTCTTTGTCTCTTGAATTTACATTTGTTAAGACACCAAAAGTCTGCTCACTATTTTTAATGTTTATAATGTTGCATGACTTTCTTTTCTCCCCTTAGTTACTGTATAACCACTTATTGGAAACAACAAACATATAAATACATAAATAAATAGTTAAAGTTTGTGTTATGTGTTGTTGCATCAGTGGTGTAGTTATTTAAAGCTGTATATATATTTTAATAATATAAAGTTCTCTCATATAAATTATAGTATGATTACATACATTGGATATTTATGCAATGTAATATCGTATTGTAGCTGAAAATGACAGAAGGAGATAAAGTTATACAGAGCAGAAATTTAACTTTTACATTTAAATAGCTAGAAAACCAAATTACCTAACAGAGTTTATTCTTCTCAGAGTGATAAATGTTCAATAATCTTTCAGTGACTTTGTGTTTATGTGCATAATTAAAAAAGCCTCAATGTTCACCATCCGGCCTTTAAGTGATGATGTATGAACCCTTCTTCCGGGTCCAAACTACTGTGTTTATTAAGGCTGTTGTGTTTTTAACATGTTTTAATGCTTTGTATCTTGATCTATTTAATCTGAACAAGCCTCTAAAAACAGTCAGTGATCACTGTCGGCCTCTCTCGGTTTTTATTACCACTGTTCATTTTAAAGCTCAGTTTTTAAAACCTTATGATGTAACTACTGCCCAGCACATGCAGCAGTATATTAATTACTAACCTTGTATTGTGGATGGATTATCTCAGTTGTTCTCCTGACTGAAGTTTGGTCCGTTTACAGCATCCTGCCAGGAACCCTCACGTTAACTTTTATTGGGTGGAAAAAAGTTAGCGTTCATCCTCCAGCTTAACAGTGTTTATATTATGCTAACCATAGCTGTGTAACTAGCCCCCACATAGCACATCATTATATACCAGCTAGCCCAACTTCAGTAACCCTACAAACATCACTGCTATTTAGTTTCCTGTCTTCATTTATGTCGGAAGTGACAGCAGAGCTGTATGTTTTAATTTTTTTCAGAAATCCCTCAGTCAGAACATGGTATATGATCTTTAGATGGAAACTAGCGAGCTAACTCCCTCCTAACTTCTAACTCTGTTAAATTTCAGAAATTCTGTTTTTGTGGATGCCTGGATGTTAAACTTAATTGTTAAATCTGGTAGAGCAGCCACACTGATCATTTTATTAAAGATGAAAGAATTTAGACAGTTTGTAACTCTCAGTGATGCCGCAGTGTTCGTTTGACTTAGGGACCTGCGGCTGAGTTTGGACCCGGAAACAGCTAATGACGTCAGACTTAGAGACCAGATAGGAAGTATTGCTCTACCTCATACCCACATACCTGGCTTTTGAGATTGAGTAATAGTCATTCTTGCAACAACCATTTAGCTCATCTCTACTCTTTAGAGAAGGTTAAATCAAATGTGTTTACTCTCATTTGGCATCACGGCTCTACTCTGCTTTCACAGAACAGATGAGGTGACATCTTCTATGTCATTTAAATGAACATGTCTCCTGTAGCATCACTACCTTCATTTAAAAAGAGCAAACAAATTTGCAAGGTACGCTATGTGGCCTTAACATGGAAGCCCATGCAATAAAGCTCCTGGCATACAGTTTTTGTGCTGATGTTAACACCAGAGGAGATTTGGAATTTACTCACTCAGCGGCTCCACTCTGTAACGTTACAAGGTCTGCCACTTTGTAACTGATTTGCTTTGCTTCCTAAATACTTCCACTCTCTGGTAATAACTACTTGCAGTAAGGAAGAAATTTCACAGACTGATGTGTTTCAGCGGTGGCATCAAACTTTTGTCATGTTCATGTTACATGTGACCATGTTACACATGGTTCTCCTTTGTTTTTACCTTCCCGAAAGATTAGGCTTTACTTTGATCTTTAAATATTCAAATTTAGACCCTGGCAGCAGCCTCAATAATGAGTTTGATTAGTTTTGTAGATTGTAATGTTTGTCTAGTACAGATATTTTAAAACAACTTATTCACCAAAATAACTGCACCAACTGAAAAACACAAAGGCAATTTGCACTTGTAATGATAAAAAAAGATAAAGTTCACACTTGTTGCACATAAATAGGTACAGAGCGACTCCCATTCCCTACCAGAGCGTGTGTTATATTTGTTTTTTATTTGATCGAGTAAAATGGAATTGAACTGGTTGTTGACAACTTCAGATCTAGTGTTGTCTTAAAACTGAAAGAATGAAACAGAATAGGGTAGCGAGCACATGGAGTGTCAAATAACAGCACTGTAGAATACATTTGTTTGTGGACTGGTCATGAAACAGTAAAGTCAAATTGCACGTTGTTTACTCACAACTGGGCGATTTATGTCTGTGGTGCCAGGTAAAGTATGAAAGGGTGAGAACAGTACAAAAAAACATAGTGTAAGTGTTACCAAGTGGGAGGTGGTTAGAAGAGAAACAAACAGACACAAACTGAAAAAGAGAATTTAAAACTAAAGTGAAAACGGGGACAACATGTGCAGTGTTGAGGTCAGATATGACAACAGCGGTATTACACACATGCACACACAGTCAATAGCCAAGGTCAGATCGAGTCACAGTAGGATCACAAAGTCCCTGCAGAGGACCAGGTTAGAACTGACAACTATAATTAGCCTAATTAGTGCAACAAAACCATCATCATAGTGGGTAATGACCTGGGCAGGCCAGCGAGGGTGATGGATGGAAGGATGGATGGATGAGACAGAGAAAGAGAAACAGGTAGATAGAGAGTATTAATTAGGGTAAGACTAAGGGGAACAATGGGTGAATTAGTGAGAGCTTGATGGAGAGACAGACAGCCTTTACAATACATATAAGAAAGGCCAAGGAGGTATGGATGTCAGACAGGTTCACTGTTAGATACCCTTACTCAGTCTTGAAGAGCGTGTTGTGCTGCCTCAAATTTTGTTCAGTTTTAAGCACAACACTCAGAATGCATTCAAATCACTGTCCGTGTTTGTAAGTGTAACGTCTCAAATCTCAAATTAGCCACACTTGCTAGACAAAGAAGGATGAAAGATTCTGCTTCTTGGACCACCATCTTCCATTGCTACCCCTCGTAAAAAAGTTGATTCAATCAAAATCTAATCTGAACTGATTAGCCAGTTAATCCAACAGCAAATCTGCTAATTAATTAGTTGTAACAGTAGCCGTTCAAGGCAAATGCTAATATTGTCTGGCTCTACCTTTTCCAGCAGAGCTTCTTTCTATAGTTTTCTTGATATTTTTCCATCCAACCAATTAATTTAATAAATGATGCAACAGTTATATGGTTATGCCAGTGTGATGAAAAATGAAATTGAAAGAAAGTTTGAAGTTAAAAACAAGTGTCTTTTTATATGACGATCTAACTTGTTGGAACTGAAGAATCCTCTTGGATGAGAGGTGAAACTTCTTCACGAAATGTAAAGAGGTCACTTTCTTTCCAAGCTCCTTAGGCTAACTTGTTAGTTTGTTTTAAAGAAATTGTGTCAGCAGTGTTTTAAGTGAAAAATCAACCACAAATACAGCACCTTTATAAATAGTCTTAAGCCAAATTTGTAACTACTCAAACTGCACCGTGAAGTCGAGTGACTCACTCGCCCCCAGCCTGACTTCATATGGAATTAAATTTGATAGAATTAAAGAACATGAAAGAACATGACATTGTGAGTGAAAGACTGTGACACACAGACACAAGGGAGAAGAAGTGGTGGAATAGAAGGAATTGTGAAATAGAGTGCAAGAACAAGAGATGAAGAAAAGTAGGAGCCATAAGTTTTTACACAGGACATAAACGTACATCATTTAGTAAATGGTCGGTGCAGCCGTATGCGCCAGCTGACCTTTATCTGATGTAAAGGCACATTCACTGCATGTATTAACATCTAAGGTCCTTTCATATTAAATCTGAAGTGGAAGCTCACTGACTGAATTAAAACTGTCACAAGTAGGAACTGATGATTTGATGCTTCAACAAAGTTGATGCAAATGTTGTTTTTCTTTCAGGGGGCGATGCATGCAAATAATTTATGGATATTTACAAGATCTGACAAATAACATTAAAATAATGCTTTTTTTCTCTCTTGCTTAAATCTAAGAAGGGTCTAAAAAGAGTTGTAAACTAATCCTTTAACAGGCAGTTGCTTCAGTTAAAGAAGTGATGTCAAGCTGCTTTGCATCACTCTTTAAAGATGCAACATGAAGTCTGTTAGTCATTCTTCTTAGTCGCTTTTAAAGTTTTTTTCTTTTTTCTCAGTCAGTCTCAGGGGGAGGATTTAAGTGGGTGGATGGATTAACTATATAATATTGGTGCAGCTTTGCTTAAGATAAGTAAGCCAGCTATGCCGGGCTGAAAATCTACGTGTGACTCAGGGAAAAGTAGAGAATAATATATATATATATATATATATATATATATATATATATATATATATATATATATATATATATATA
>VVHJ01030491.1:3605-22148 GCA_015107715.1 Tylochromis polylepis
CTTTTTCTTTAAGTTCTAATGTGTCTAAACAATTCTTAGGTTCTGGCCGGCTTTTATATATATATATATATATATATATATATATATATATATATATATACATATATATGTATATATATATATATATACATATATATATATATATATATCTGTGTGTGTAATATAAATATATATAAATTCTTTGTAGTTAAATGAAAGCAAGGGAAATGGTTTTGTATGTTATTATATTTCTTTTTTAAGTGTAATATAACAACAAGTTTTTTTTTGTTTTCTTTCACCAGACTTAACTGAGTTACTAACCTTTGAGTTGCAAGGCTCTTGTAGTGTAGTTTCCTCTAAGGTTTTCTTTAGGCAAATTTCCTGATAAAATATGTCTTCAAAAGTTGATATTGTTACAAGTCCTTTGAAATCATAAGAAAGCAGATACACACAGAAGAGAAAAAAAACAAAACAAAAAACAGGCGGCTAATCACTGTCAACTGAAACTGTCATCACTACTTCACAGCTGTCAGGTGGAGCACTTTGCCTAAGGACAGTCGAAGACTTTTTGTGTGGGTTTTTAATGCTTTAATCAGTAAAAGTTGATGGCAGGAACTGACGCATCAACAGTTTCACAGACTGTTGATGGGATTCGTTGCTTCATTTAGATAATTTTGTCACTTCATGGCCATACTTCTCAAAATACAGACCGATAAAAACCAGTTTCTAACTTGCTGCAAACTCAATTTCCATTTGTGTTCAGAGGGGTGAAGAAAAACAAGCAAATTACTTACAGTTTAGCATTTATCTTAGTAAAATCTGTTCAATAATTTCAGTTGAACCAGAATGTAATGCAATACTTTGTTTATATACTTCTGTGTGGTATCTGAGGTTACACTATATAGCATTCACTATAACAAAGGCAGGAAGCCTCTGAAGGCATCTCCTGTCACGTGATAGGATTGCTGGAATGGTAGAAGTACAATCAACTTGAAATGGCTACTTTATGAAATATCAAAAACAGAGACAAATGTGTTAAGGGGATTTTAAGGTCACAGGAAAAGACTTGCAATGCTGGGCTTTGGGAGAACTGCTTTGCCTTCTGAACAAATTGACTGATATCAAGCAACAGTTTCCACTAAATATTTTTGAAAAATAAATAAAAAATTTGGGCCTTTTAAATCCTCCTTAAGCTTGGCTAAAGTTTCCTTAACTAATGTTAAAGGAGGATTTAAATGACCCAGTGTCAGTGGTTTGAGACACATTGCAGCTATAATGGTACAAATACATCTTTGTTTAAGATGCAAATGAAATCTCACATCCTCCTAAATGTAACCATGCCAGTAACAGTCTGCGGAGGTAGTCTCCACAGAGTATGTCCACTGAGATTATGGCAGCTAAACATACATTGAAATTAGCTGTAGGTCTTAATGTCGCATTACATGAGGTACCAATTCAAACATGGCTCCAATGACATATAGAGATAATAATGTGCTGTTTTGGCATCTTCAGCTAGTGCATTAGGAAGCCACATAGTCTGGTGCCGTAAGAAAAACTTTCACTATATTTTTGCATTACACATACAATTTCTTCAGCCTCAGTACAGAGTGGCATGCAGCCTTGAAAAAACATGAGGGATAGCAATCAGACTGAAGATGTGGCATTAATATATATATATATATATATATATATATATATATATATATAAAGTTTGTTCCAACAACTGATTCTCCTTGAGACACTTGAGCACAATTTGTTTTTTAAGATGCTTGGCAGATTGCTTGTTCTATGCATCTTGGGAAATCTGGCACAATTCAGGCTGTCTCTATGGATTTTGTCTCTGAATGTGATTCCACGTGAACTCAATGATATTAAGATCAGGGCTCTGTGGGGGCCATACCATCTGTTGAAGAACTCCATATTGCAGAAGATAGTGCTTTGTATCATCGGCCGTATGTTTGAATTCACTATCATGATGGAGAATAAATTTGAAACTGATCAGACACCTGCCTTATCTTCTTCTTCTTCTTTCAGCTGATCCCTTTAGGGGTCACCACAGTGGATGTTCTGCCTCCATCTCACTCTGTCCCTCACTCACTGTCACCTCCAGTTCAGCCTCCTGTCTTTTTGTGAAGTTACTAAAAATCTAAACATTAAGTGTATGATGTAAAGGTTTGTGAAGCCCTGTTTTGAAATCTCCATATTAGCATTTTGGCTGCCACAATGGTGGAATTTTAGAGTCACATCTGACCATGAGAGGGAGGCGTCCATAAACTGCTCACGTGCAGTGCACAGACACGAATATATGCGACAGCACATCACAGCTGGAGCAAAAAACTTCTTGAATGAGCAGTGTGCACAACTGACCGCAAAGCAAGCCATATTTGTCAGGTAATTCTATTAAAAATGCTCAACAAGGCACAAAAACACCAAAACATGGTTCAAAAGACCAGATCAGTGACTTGAACGTGAACTAGCAAGCAACTTTTATCTGCATGTGTCAGTCAAAGCAGCAATCCCAGAAACATTATGGCTTTATAAGGGTAATTTGCTCTTAAGAAGTAAATTATCAACTGCTTCTTGTATCGACTGTATGAGCACAAAGCCAAACAAAGTTTGTTTTCCAAGTCTTAATTATACTCATGTACGGAGGTTGATTATCCCTATTTGTGTCTGGACAAGAAAGTTCTCGATCTCACTGGCAACCACAAAACTATAACTTAAAAGTATCTAATCAACAATCATGCCAATTATTGAACAAAAATTACCCATAAAGGCTTGTGTTTTCTGAGTTGTTGCAATGGCCACCACACCAGTGTGACTTCAGTGGGTGTTACATGAAAGGGAAATCGCCGGCTGTGCAATAATTGTGATCAACACCAAGAAGAGCATGGAGAAATTTGTTATGTTCACCAATAAACCAATGAAAATCTAACTAGTGTCTTAACTACAAATAACAGAAGACACATGCGATGTTCTGTGTCTTACTCGTGAGTCGGTTAATAAAGCACAGTCCTCCAAATCAATACTTTAATAAAGCCATTCCGTGCGTTTATGACTGGAATAACCTAGTGAGCATGGTGTGGGGGTTGATCATGTTCCCATTCCCCTGCAAATTGCTCCTCCTTTTCACTGATCACACATATGTATTCTGAATTTTGCCTCACGTAGCTCTCCTTCCTCCCACAGCACCGCCTCTCCCATGCTAATCAATAAGGGATGGCTCTGCACTTGTTTAACCTAGCACAGCTCCCCCGCTTGAGTGTGGATCAGGTGACACACCACATTAATAAATAAATAAACAGAGGGAGGGAGTGGAGCACTCATCACAGTGCCAATGATGGGACAATTATCTCATGGCAAATAACGCTCTCCCACAATCACCTGCCACAATCGAAGAAATCGATAGGGCTTGGAGCCGAGATAGAAAAAGGGGAGAGAGGTGGGAGTGAGTGAGGGGGAGGTGGGAGTCAGCGGGTGGGAGGGAGGAGGACAGAGGTTAAACAGAAGGAAAACAGAGAGGAGAAAAACCAGGGGGAAACAAAACAGGTAACGGAACAGACCTGCTGGAGGTGCTGTAAGTCATAATAGTGGTTTACTGCTATTGATAAGCATCTGCATGTTTAGTTTTATCTTGAATTTGAACATCTCATTTTACTTTATTTAACCAAACTATTCCTTTAATATATTTCTCCAGAGATATGAAAAAAGGTGTTTTTGTACTGCATTTCTCATGTTTTGTTCTCTTCAAATTTCTTAGTTTTGCTTCTTTGTGTTCCTAATCCCTCCCGCCTCACATGTTTAGTATTAGTCCTGGCATCTTTGTGTAATTATTTGTTATTTGGTTAATTCCATTTTTACTTTGAAGCTTTTCTCTTGTTTCTTTTACAATCTGCTTTCCCTCGTTTGCAACTGTGTGGCCCCCTTTGGTCGTTTCACCTTTGTTTGATTGTTTCCACCTGTGCTAAATCACGGATCACCCCTATGTGTACAGATAGTTCAGAGGAGTGTACTGAAAAACAAGTTGAACAGAGCCAGGTGTTCTTTGTGTTAGATTGCTTGACAAAACCTGAAACCCCAGTTAGAGGTAACAGAGGGATGGCCTACAACGTGAGATAATTAGGTTGGCGAGCTAGCTTGAGATTAAAGTCAGAGTTTTCTGTGCCATGTAAGTAGCTATTGTTTTACCTGGTTAAATCACCATGGTAACTTGTGCTGCAGAAATAACCTGATCAGGAGCAGGTTATCTTCAAAGTTTCATTTTAAAATTGGCTGGAAGCATCACGTTTTCACTGGTTCTTGAATTATCTCTGCCAAGGACGTTATGTTTTTGGTAGTGGCTGCATGTGTGGATTTCATTCTATAATTTTTGTCTGTAAACACAACAGCTCAAAAGTTTTGAATGAATTCTGATAAAACTTAGGGGATGTAGTGTGGGGTCATGTAAAAAAAAAGAAAAAAGAAATGAAAGAATAAAATAAAAGTGCATTATTCTGATCATGATGCAGTACATATTTATCTAAAGTTCAAAAACGTATGTTGTGTATGAGTATGTTGACTTGGGATACTTTCTGAGTACATTACAGTGACAGGTTGTAAGTGTTTAAGTACATAACAATTTGAATACATGTACAATGTTCCTGAATACATATTATTATTTTTGGAAAACAAAATCAATCAATTTTCTTTCCGGGGCAACACCAAGGCATTCTGAGGCCAGCCGAGAGATATAATCGCTCCAGCGTTTCTTGGGTCTGCCCTGGGCCAAACTCTTCACCCTATCTCTAAGGGAGAGGCCAGCCACGTGACATGTGAAACAGCCTTTCTTTTGAGTGGGCACAAAACCTGAAGCACAATGTCAGGTATAAAAGAGAAAACTAACTACTGTTGTGTTACCTGTTATCGCTGACTGGAGATGTAGACCAAAAAAAGCCTGGCTGTGTTGAACTTTATTCATAGTATACCACTTTGTTAATGCTTTCTGCATCAGGCTCTGTGAGTTCTGACATAAAAGAAGGCGTTTGACGTATCATTTGACTCTTCTTCATCACAAAATTGATCAGCTGAACGCTGCCTACTCCAGTCAGAGGCATTATCTTATGAACAGTTGTTAAAAAGAAAATAACAGTAAAATGCAACACTGTTGGTGCAAATAACACAAGAGAGCAATGCTGCAGAAAATCATTAATGTCGTGAATCCATGATCATCATAAGCACAAGCAATAAAACAAATATATTACCTTGAGTTTATATATTTATTTTACGTGACCGAGCTCTGAAACTTCAACCTCTGATACAATCCCATAGCCTAATAAAGGGGCATGTGGATATCACTAAAGTTTGTGGCCATTTCAAAGTGAAATTAATTTTATTGTGGGTGGATGTCATGTGATTCTTGCCGTCCATCTATAATCACACCTGGCTGCTTATGTATGAATATGTAGATTTTTGGTTGCTGTTATACTGAATAAATACCCAGTGAATTAAAGACAAGTGCAGTTCCCTCAGTTCTGGGGGGGGGTTGGTTTTTTTTGCGATCCAATGCAATCAACTCTCATCAACTTCGTCTCTGTTTAGATTATAAAAGCTTTGATAAACCTATTGTATGCCACCTTCAGCTTCCATCAGCAGACGGATAAAGTTAGTGTCTAGACAGAGAAAACAGAAATATTTAGCTGCACAACACCCACAGATTTGTTTTCAGGAGTTATTGGAGACAAAAAACAGCCAAATTGCGAGAGTGTTGTAAAAGACAGCAGAAGGCTGATGCATGTATATAAAATTATCTTAAAGAGGTTGTAAGAACATAAAGCACTTGCTCAAAGTTTTTAAGAGTACCCTGTTGTATAAATGTTTTCATCTGTCAGGAATTTCTACAATTATTTGCAATCAATTTTTATTGTCATCTGCGCATCATTAGGGGCCTTCACCCTGCGACTATAAATCAAAATGAGCTTTTAACTAAATCTGGTGGAATATTTGTATTGTGCCAAAAATAAATAAAACAAATAGTCAATGAACTTGTTATAGTCAGGCGACAGATAATGCTGCTCTAAATCTGCTGGATGCTGAATGCTCTCCATTATCTTTTAAACATGATAATTTGTTATTGTTGTGCTTGTTGTAGCATGCCCCCCAAGTTGGATATAACAATTTAACAGAGGAAAATTCTAATATGCTGTCAAACACAGACACATTATAGATTTTATGTAATATGCATAAACTAAATACATATCAATGTGATTGTATTTTTTTTTCACTTAAATTCTATTAATAAAATTTGTAAATGAATCCTGAATTTTATCGGAAGTCAGTGAAGGGCAAATAATATGGACGATGTGCGTTGGGTTAAGTGCGGAGTAAATATTGCAATCAATTTTCCCAAATAATCTCTCTCATGGAGTTTCTTTTTAGAAAAGTAAAAGTTTTGAAAGTGGAACATTTTGTGTTTTAGAAAAAATAAATAAGGACAAGAAATATTCAGTATTTTATTGCAAACCAGATCTTCAGACTGGACCTTTTCAACTTGTACTATTACAGATCTGACCTACTCCCCCGCAACAGCAACACTTTATTAGGAATCTGTTTTTCCATCTAGTTGATAGAAATACAACTATTCTTCCTGTATAGCAAGTAGAACTCAATGATAACTCCTACTGCAGCTGCTGTGTGAGACTGTAAATGTAAAGCTTATGTGCACATACAGAGCACAGTGATAAACATCTCTGGAGGCCAGAGGCATATCAGGCAGAAATATATGGGAGCTGCATTAGAAACAGGTGAAGCTGAAAGATTGAGGTAAAAAGGAGGTGAGAGTCAGACTGACTGATAAAGTAGAAATGAGAATATCTTTTTAACTTTGCGGGAGCCACAAACACATACTCTCCTCTGAAGGTGCCCAGTGCCTATAGCCACAAAACAAGGTGTTTAATACGTTTTTATGAAGGTGGATGGACATTTTTACAGGTCTCTGTTTGTTATAAATGACTTCACACTGAGAACATGTCTCTGCAAATGGGCCGTTTTACGCACTTGGGCCATCAGGTGAATTTCCCTCCTTTATTCTTTCAGCCTGCGAACTTGTCTGTGATGAAGGGAAAACAGCTTGGTGGTTAAATTGCCCCCTCTTCTTCTTCCTTCCAGTATATTTTCATGAACTGGTAATATTTTGTTTGTAGTGTCTTATTTCCACCAAGCTGTTAGGAGACATTTAGTCATCATTAGGCTCTGCAATCAAGAAACCGGTATGTATATTTCAGTTCACTTGATACTGGGTTACTGTTTCCTTCCATGCGTTAAAAACCATTATGATCACTAGATTTGGTTAACTTTGGGTTTGACAGTATGTTCAAGCCATACATAAAAGCTTTTATTACTACAGTTATACAGCGTTTTGTGTCTTAAATGCGTTTTGAACACACATATTGTGAATAAAAATAGACCTTAGTAAAAACTGGGGTGCCTAACTTCGAAGACTCCGTATTTGTCAGTGATCTTTTACTGCTAATGTGATGTTGATAGAAGCTTATATTAACGCTGCAGACTCCGCACTTGAGTTTTCCTTCTCAAAGTCAAGCTGATGAGCCGTGAGGACTTGTCATTGTAATGAGTGAGCCTCATTATGAACCAAATCACCCAGTTCTCTTAGGAATTCAGCATGAAGAGCACTCTTTTTAGGTAATTAATCCAGTACATTGGCTTATAAATGCAGCTACTGTACACACGCAATACGTTACAGGACTTGTTACCTCGGTCAGGGTCAAAAATATGTTAAATGAGACTAACGAGGCCTCTATAGGAAGTACCAACAGAACAACTTTTGGAAATTCATATCACCTGCTGTAAATTATGTTCTATAGCTGTGAAGGAATTAATCACAGATTAAATTTACTGTAATAAATACATAGAGTGAGGAAATTTGTTGTTCAATCAGATGCAGTTTACAGAGACATGGAGCATCATTCACTGTTTAAGGAAAAAAAGAAAGAAAGAAAAAAAAAAACATATGTGCTCCAACAAGAATCCAAAATATTTAAATGTCAAGCTGGAGAGCTGTCACTTTCTAAGCATCCATTTCAACTTTTCTCGTCTGATGCCTATTCAGAGTATCATTCAGGCTGTCTCGTTTTGTTTACTCCTCCATTCTTACCAGTTCAAATGACAAACAAGTGATATGCTGGGAAAGGAAAAGTCTAGAAAATCTCAGCTCTGAGAAAGCTGTCATCCAGAGTGCTGATGTGAAAGTAAAACAGGACAGAGGGGACTGGTTCATGTTACAGTAAAAGACACATTTACTCTCTGCACCAATGTTTAATGCGTTGGAGCTATGGCCACTCAGACTCCACTTTGGTTTTAATTATTAACAGGACAGCGCTGCTGACAGCTAAGCTTCCTGTCAGATGGTGGGGAAAAAAGCCCTATGCAGAAAGTCATAGTGTGCGAGTGCTAGGAATAGGAAGCACACCAGAGTGTGTTTAGGATGGGACTGATGACTGTGCTTGATGTGGTGGTATCTCCACACCTGTGCTGCCATCTGTGCCCTTGCACCCCCTGTGACCGCTGGCACACAACAAGTGTCGCACAGAAACCTTGATGAACACATCTCATTCTCCTGTCCTCTGGAAGGAAAACACAAAGACTTTTATAGACTTAAATAGATGAAACACAAGTGAGATCAAGGAGAAGACTAGCTTGTCTCTATCTGCAGGTGAGAAAAAAAAAACCCACTGCAAAACATTGTTTCAAATACTTCTTTTACAGTAATGAATCATTGCGGGAATACAGCTATACTGAAGATACTGAAACTCTTATGGTATAATACAGTTGGGTTTTTTTTTGGTCTTTTTAAATTAAAGCCTCACAGGCCTAGAGACTGATTAGCAATCCCCTGGCAACCTCCAGTCACTAGGGAAAAATAATTGTTCCCAGACTGCTTGGTGCATGGTTGCTTGGGGTTGTTGACTGTCTTTGGATGATACTGGTTACAAAAAAAGTGCTGCTTCAGAAACCTCTTGGTTGCAAGCAGATTGTTGCAGTCACTTGTTGTTTCCATGAAAGAGGCAGATTTGTTTGCAAACACTCTCTAACCACTGAGAAATAACAGACATCGACAAAGTGTAAATGGAGAACGTTTGCCTTCAAAGTAAAAGCTGCAGACAAGATGGCGTCTTCCATTCAAACTACAGCCGAAGGCGGGAATCTGCTAGCAACCAAATCAATCACAGGAGCCTCTTTGTGACAGATTTCACCTAGCAACTGATACTGGTCTCTAGCAACCACTTGCCAACTGGTTGAGGGAATGCACATTTTTCACAGTCACCTAATTGTTTCCTGGCGATCACTGACTGGTCTCTAGGCCTGTGTGACTGGGGTCTAAGTCAAGCCTGCATCTCACTCTGCTCAGGTCCGACTGTAACCTATTTGATCAAATTCATATAGAATCTCAGCTCTCAATTTAGTAAGTATGCATAAAATATTATAGCAGCCCAAAGGTGTAGTATGGACTATGGACAATTACGTAAATGCTTCTGTTTCAAGTTCATTAATCTAGCAGTGTTTTGACTGTTTACTTGCATTCAGTGTATGATTATTGTAGGTGTGTGTGATGTGGTTCCCAGTATTTGTGTAATCAAGAACAGTGTTTTAGCTAACTTCAAAGTTCAGCAAGCAATGGGCCACCATGGCCAAAATCCCTTTAGCTATTAATCAAGTCTGGCCAACTTTCATCTTGATCCCCTTAAGAGGTTATTAAAATGTTGAATACAGCAGTAACAAAGCACCAGTCAGCTGTACTGTGCAAGGAGTAAGGAAGCCATGCCAAAAGCCGAGATGGCACAGCTAATGACAGAAGCAAAGTTAAATTTATTGTACATGGAGAAGGACATGCTCATTGAGAATTTCAACACAGGGAATGGAGTTGGTATATACGTAAATCTACAGTACTTTAGCAAAATTTACATTATTATACTGCTAATGGAAATTACGGTAAGGGCAGTAACTCTAGACAGTTTAGTATTATTTCTATCAGTAGGAACTCTTACCTTATATTAAAGGGGTTTGCGATGTAAAACAACCATGTCATGCTGTAAGATCCAGCTGCCAGAACTTTACTGTAATTTAGAGTGCTCCTAAAAGCTGCTACAAAGCACACTTTTTTATCATGGCACATCTTGTTTGTTACAGTAAACTGTAAAAACTGCAGCTTTCTCTTTTACAGGGATTTACTAATGTCATGGCCAGGGGCAGTTCCTGAGAAATCAGCAGATTGACTTCATCCAAACATTTTAAAATTTGATTTCCATGACAGTAAAAAAATGCTTTAAACTTTTAATTAGTGAGGTTTTGAGGTACTAGCAAGCAGATTTTGTTTATTACCATTTTAAAAACAAAGGAACACCGATTTATATCTTTTAACACTGTGGTTTTTTAATGTTAACACATTTGTGCAAGTACAGCAAACATTTACCTTGATATATCTGAGAAATGCACATATAAAGATTATGCAATAATACATAAGACTCTGGTAATGAAAAGAAATAGGAAAGGCACAGAAAGAAAGCAATAGGAAGACGGAAATAAAAAAAAGTGACAGAGAAATAAAAGAGGAAAATAAAATGACTGAGATGGTGAAGTTCTTTTCAGGATCACTCAAGGGGATTGCACGTGGCTCAGAGACAAGAAAATTTAATCAAATGCATACTAACATTCAGACTTACATGTTGACAAAGCAGGTTTCACATCAGACACGCTTCCACCGTCCAACTGTCTTTCTGGGCCTGGAGGCCTGGGGTCCTCCATGCATGCCACTGGGGTAATGATGGAACATGAATGCAGTGCTTAGTTTGCCCCCCGAGGGACACTATGCACCTCCTAAGTGGATCACTCTGCGTTGTCACAACGTTTTCACAAAGCTCAGTGGGATGAGGCTGTGTACTCCTTTCATCACCAGCAAACTTAAATGAGCTCTGTCAGGCTCGCTAATGCATGCTTGTGGCTCTGCAACTTTCATTGAGCGTCTGCACACATTTCTGTGCATCAGCCCTGCATGTTCACGCTTGATGATGAGAAACCATTAAACAATCACCTTCATCCACAGTACTTATATATCATTAGCACCTGTTTTTCCCCACTGTTTGTTTGCAGTGCAACTCATAGTGGTCAGAGCTGGCCAAGGGCAGAGTTGGACACCAACTCAGCAGGTTGCTGGCTCTAATTACAACCAGTCATTGGTTAAATGCTCCCTCAGTTCTCCTCTCACGCAGAGCAGGGACAGTATAATGATGTGGTTGAAAGGCTGTGTGGAATGAGACGATCAGGGAGGAAAAACAGTGTTCATGAAGCTGTGAGGAGGTTAGAATAAGGAAAAGAAGGCAGGGAAGGAGGTTAATCACAGAAATAGTGGGTGCTCAATGCGTTGGAGGGAAAACGGGAAAAATGGTATGATGAGGCTGATTTCCTGAAAAAGAAACCAATAAAATATTACAATATATCCTCTTCCTCTCTAAAAACATTAGCAAAGTGTAGACAAGCGTGATGAAAACTAGAAAGGAAGTAAAAGGGTTAGGATGGCAACAGATGAAGGCAGATAACGAAGGATGTGACAGGTTGACTTGAAATACTGAGAATAATTATAATCATATAGCGCTGATCCTTTCACTTTAAGCACTTAGGATTTTCTCTCTGGTCTTTGAGGTTTCCTGAGGTTAACACAAATCTCTGATTGAGTGAGTACTCTGCAGCACCCTTCAGATTAAAACACTTTTCCTGTCCTAATCTGCAGCCTCATTACAATATGAATTTGTTAAAAGACGCCCATACGAATCTTTGGTGTGGTGTAGTGCTGTGCAATGCTGCAGATTTTGGTATCGATCTGATACCCAGTAAAAACAGGGCCAGTATTGCCTTAGCTTACAAAGGCAGCTTGTGTAGTGGAGAGCAGTGTGTCGTAATTTATGATTTATTTATTAGTTAACACAATAAAACCCACCTTTCAGCTTTTCATGTATTTTGAAACTGGATTTTTTTGGAGACCTGGGATGTAAATGTCCCTTGACCTGACAGTCAACAGCAAAATGGTTATTATATACAGACATTTATGATAGTTTATGTTTGAGATATTTTTTATTTCCAATGAAATATTTTATTAAATACAATTCAGTGGGCTGAATATATTACCTGAATATCTGAATATAGTCTGTAGTCTGCCAAAGTAACAGCTATGATAACCAAAAACAGTCTGACATTAACTAATGTCGAAGATCAGCACCAGTCATGACTGAAACGTCACTTTCACCACTGTATGAGCTACCTGGTTATTCTTCGTCTCTCTGAAACAACTGTGACAGTGATCTCTGTCTCTGCACTGGGGTCCAGGTTTGTCTGAAGGATTTCCTTCCTTTCTCCTTCCTCTTTTCTTCCTCTTGATATGATTGATGTATCAATCCAATACCAGTGCGTGTTGATCCGCCTAGTGTTGGACACTAGGTGTCAGTTTCTTTAGTGTAGGCTAGAGAAGCGGACATCTGGACATGGAGGGAATTGTCACAATGAGAATGCAATGCTATAATTAAGGATAATATTATAGATTTAATGTTGTGTAGTTGTGCCATATCAAATCCCACAACAACATGTTTTAGATATTGTCGCCTTATTATATGTTCTTTCTTTGGACTTGATCTTTTTTTTAATCTTGCCTTTACCCTTTCCTTTAACATTCCACCTCCCTTTTTCTGCCCTTCTCACACTTTTTCTACCTCACTCTCTCGCTCTCTGTAGCCGGTATTCATCTCTGCGGGCTCTCTCCTGGTAGGTAGTTAGATGCTAACCTTCCTGGTGTCTTGAGTTTGATCACTTCAGTTGCACCACACCCGCGGACCCTCAGCATCGATGGGATTCTTTCACCTGAACTCACGCACATGCCCACAGACACAAATATCTCTCTGTTTAACAGCCATTTCCCCCTCCCCCCCACACACAAATGTCTTACTCACTTCTTCCTTTCATCCAAATCCTCTCATTTAAAGGTCTTAGCCCATCTCCAGTCTTTTATAGTTTACGATCCCCCCCCCCAACTTTCATTTTTCTACTTTCTGTGTGCTGATGTGACCTTAGAAATCGCAGCTGAATTACAATTGAATACCTTAAAAAACGTATTAAAATATCTTGAATGTCGTTAATAAAGATCTCAATTCCCACTTCTCTCTGACAGGATTCTTTGTGCCGCACGCCTACACTTGGATTAATATTGAATATACGGCCTTTATTATAGTTGGGGTTTAATAAATCACATCTGGTGCAGACTTAGCAAGTGTTCCACTTTAACTGCAAAAGCATTTTTGCATACTTTCCTGCGAGCTCAGTCACATTTTCTAACCATACAGCTTTTATGACAAATTTTCATTTGCATTATTTATTGCTTTATTATTTTTGCAGCAGACACGTCCAGCGGGCTTCTTTGGATTTAAGGGATGGCCGAAAGAACTGTGGGAATTTGTCTCATGCCATCTGAAGACGTTCTTTCTTTTCAATCCTTTCATATCCATCATTAGATTATTTGCACAACTTTCATTCTAATTTAAGAAGATTATCCAAAGGACCATAATTGACCATGATTTTTATTTCTATGTCCCTCACTCTCCAGCCTTACCTGCGATGCCTTCTCTACCTCTTTTCTAGCAGCTCTTAGCTAATTTAAGTCCATCTCACATAGTGACAAAGAACAGAAGTATAGAAGAGGATCATATACGTAAGATTCCTGTTATTTGTTTAAAGATATAAATAAATTCAGTAAAATTCCAATCTCTTCCACACTTCCACACTCACAGGTAGTATTTTAATCCCATTTCAGCAAATGGGGAAAATATTTAATACATGCAGTTGGATGGCTACAGCTTTTCGGCTTTACATTAAAAGACTGCAGACAGCTGTTCTTTTTTTGACAAGACACGGTCACATACACATGTAAATATATCGTAAGATGAAAGCAGCGAGGATGAAACAATAATAGGCAGGTACATAGTCACACTGTACTGCCACTGCTTTTATAACTAGGTTGCACTGAGCCCACCTCATCAGCATAGACTCACACACACACACAGACACACACACACACACACACACACACACACCAAGCCGGCGGGTAATTTCAGCAGACAAAAGAACCAAGCTGTGTGCAGAGTACCATCTTAATGCACCCTGACATAAGCAAGCAGTTTTGAAACAATACCTTTCGATCACAATGTGTTTGTGTTTGCGTCCGCTCTGCCACTTCAATCAAGGCCTCTTTGTCTGTCTCTTGCCACTTTGTCAGCTCTCAGAGAGGCTTCAGCACCAAACTGTCTTAGGGGTTGTGCTGCCAAAACAGTGGACCTTTGGAGCTGTCCCGTGGTACCTGGTACCAGCACAACTGCAACTGATCTTTTGTGTCCTTTTGCGACGTCCTGCACATACATGCATAAAAATAAAAAATAAAACAGGTCCTGAAAGAGATGTAAAGCACTTGCCATGCTAAAATTTAGATTTTTAAAAACAAACTTGCCGTGAGATCGCAAACACTTGGACAGAAACTCTCACGCAGGTGCATGAACATTTTGGAGACGTGGGAGGCCGGTGACACAGGTGGTGAGGTGGTGAATTGAAGCCAGTAAAATTTAGATCTGCTGCATAATTGCTCCATGTTACATCCACAGGATAAAATGATAGAAAAAAAGCCCAAGTGCCTCATTTCTACGCAGAAAAATTTGTTGTATTTATAGTTTAATGGTTGAAGGTGGGCGCTAGGAGGCCGACATTTGTAGGAGCACTGTGATTTATTAAAGGAATATTTATTGTAGGTGTGCTTGTACTGTAGGCACGATTTTAAAAGTCTTGATATCTTTTTTTGGCACATGCCATTTCAACTACTGTGGATATGTAGACTTTTAGTATAAATGAGACCCCATAAAGAGGTTGGCAAATGTTTTCCTTGAGTCATCTCCGAGCAATTTTTGCAGTGTGGTGGGGTGCATTATGGGGTGGGGTGCTGCTTGATCTACAGCAATAATTAGGCTTGTGGTATTTGTCAAAGCACAAAGCACATGAATACCAAGACCGAAGGCTTGCCAGCAGAGCATTGCACTGCAACAACATGATCAATGCAACGAGCTTTTCCCTGTCAATGACTTTAATCTTGCGGCTGATTGGTCAAATCAAGCACATACACATGAACACACGTAAAGGCATTGGAAATACTTGGCTGCTGACAAATTGCTTACACACCTCTCTGTGTGCCAGTGCCTTGAGTCAAATTATCCAACACTTTTCACACAGGGAGCACTTACACAACTCTCTCCCCGCAGGGCCTACATTGAAGGTGTCCTTCTGCTAACAAAGCTATCATGGACAGACTCTTATAAACACACTTTCCTGAACACTCACACCGACACGTACTCACACGCAGACATGCAACTATATGCACACAGGTGGAGTAATTACAGACATTTTAATCACTGAACTCTACTCCTGTGGGGCACAGCAGACATGGCAGGGAGCGGACAGAAGTAGAGGTCCTTGACTGATTTCAACCTTGGCTTAATGATCATTGTATGAGCTTAAATGCTTTGCTGCAGCTACTATGGCAGATGCCACTTCTACTCAGTGAGCCCCGGAGGAATCAAAGATACTCTGTGAAAGGTGAGAATAATCTTTTGATGTGCATGTGGATCTTAATAGACTGAACAGATCAGAATAAATAAAGACTTTCTTTGGTGTAACACTGGATGGAGTATATGTTACGGAATTTGACGGATTTAGAGTGTAATTATCGTTAGCAATTTTTTAAGAAGCTGGAAGGTTAGTTTTAAGCCTGGGGCATTACGGCTAAGATTGAATTAAGAAAGGAACAAATTTCATTTGTTTAATCAGTCCCACATTTTATTAAAGGCAATTGTTTACCCCTCTAATCACAAGGGATTTGCCAGTAAAATGATTGAATCCAGCTAAAAACAAACCTCCGGTTTTAACTTTTCTGCCTCTGGAAATCATTACACAAACACAAATCAAGAGACATAGCATGGCTGAAAGAAATAAAGCCCTTAAGCACTTTAACAATATTTAGAAAATATGATGGCAAGACTAACATTGCATCACTTCACCTCACACTGAACACAGCTCTAACTTTTCCTTATTCCCTTATCTAAGGTGGCACACTGGTAGTGTGAAACACAACGGGGCTGGCTTCCCAGGATCATATCACCTGTGTTTTGTTCCACATTAGTCGGGGAAAGGAGAAGGAGTGCACAAAGCCAGGGAGTGTGCTTCAGATTGCTGGGCTGAGCTCCCTGAAAGGACGAGGCCTCTCCTTGACCCCCCACCACTTCCCACCCATGCCTTGCAGTTCAGTAGATTAGCTGGAGCACAACAGAGGCCAGTGCTATCGCTGGCTTGCAGCTTCCACAACCCCACTGGCCACACAAGATACTGCTCTCACTCACACAAACACACAAATCTGTGTGTGCTACTTGTGGCCACGCATGAGCCACCCACACACTCACAATGTCTTTGGCTGGCATTCCTGTCCCTGTGCCCGAAGGTTCATTAGTGACACTGAGGCCGCTTCAATAGGAGCAGCACTCTCAGAGAGGTTTGCTGATTCTGTATAAAAATGTACACGTTCATATTTTATTACTGTGTGTCTGTGTGAATAGCCATCTATCTATCTATCTATCTATCTATCTATCTATCTGTGCAATCACACAGCAGAACTCTGAACTTAAGCAACAGTACTTTACACTGTAAAAACTGATGTCGGGATCAACAATTCAGTACCTAATTATTTCAAGGTCAATTACAGCAGCGCTCTGCTTTGAAGTTTTGCAATGCAACATCAAAGGTGTTTTTTTCTCACCCCAGGATTTCAAAGCAGCAAGATGCCATGGAGTAATGTAACAAAAAAGGAAGGACGTGAAAATGAGGGTAGACATTCAGGTTAGATGATTTCAAACATAAGAACATAAGTAGATTTCTTTTAGCTGATATTCAGTGTGACTTGTTGTATAAGGTACAAAATGTATGCATTTCTGTGTAAAAAAGTTTCTACACCAGTCTGTGATATAATCCCCATAAGAATTGGTTAATGTGAGGCAAATGGCATAAACCTGGAAAAAAGCTAAATACAGGCAAAAACCGTCAAGGATTATTCCTCAAATATATTGTAGTTCGCAATTACTGTTGCTCTTAGTCTTGGTTTGTCACTTTCCAACAATGTCTTGCAGTTGACTTTGAAAAGTACAAGCTGAACCTCACAATTTGGAGCCATTCTGAATGAAACGTTATTAGTGAAGTGTGCAAATTGCTATAATTTAGAAAAAGAAATCATTACTATAGACCTATTAAGGAACTGGATTTGTTCAAGTATTTGACTTTGGACATTTTGTCTTTTATTAAGATTGAAATATAATTTCTCAAATAATTTGTTACAGTGGCCACACTGAGACAGGACCTGCAGTCCCTAATACTGCAGGATCAACTTCTCTGGGGTGTAATTGAAGTCATTGGCCAAAGGTTTTGGCTGAGGCACCGCTGCCAAAAGTAAATTTTTATGTATTTGATAATAAAAGCATTTGAAACTTATCCCCCAAAAAGTTGATTCTGTTCATCTGGACGTAGCGTTTTCAGTGGGAGAAACATTTCATCACTCATCCAAGTGACTTCTTCAGTCTCAGCTGACTGCAGGTTTCCCCAACCTTATAAACAGTACATTTGCATAATGACTGAAACAAGCACCACTGAATGAACAATGGACTGTGAGGTCAGTTCCTTGATCATTAATATGCAAATTCTCATGACCATTGATCAACAGCTACTGATCAAAGCTCATTTGAAACTTATGAAATCCCTGTGACTGTTTTCACTACATAATAGAAACATGTAATAAAAAACTGAATGAAAATTGTGTGTGAAAGTAAAAAGCAAAGACTGTGCCACTGTGCATACTGCAACATCAAAAAAATGCAGGAAGTAACCTTACTGCTGTGAGTTTAAATCTGGTCTTGGTAATGCAAAAAACCCTAAAAAAACGCACAGTGTCTCATGACACAGGCCGCTATCCTTGTAAGCTGAATTTCAATGTGCAGTATCCAAATCTCCTGCGTACGAGGAGCTGCAAGTAAATGTGCATCCCTGACATCTCTGTGGTTGTGATATTTCACATCTAGTTTCAAAAGGTGGCTCATCTGGTGAGCTTCATGAAAAACGTTTGCTTAATATGAGGCAAATTACTAGTGGTGTCCCAGAATATAACATTCAAAAAGAAAGAAAAAAAAAAGAAAAATGAAGACGAGGCTTAGCTTTTCCTAAGGGATGCACAATGTGTTGCACTTCCCATACCAATAACAACAACAAAAAAATGGCTAACACACTACCAGATACACAGAGCAGTAATTGGGTGGGTTTTTTTTAACATGAAAGCAAATGATTCACTGTGTTGTAACATCAGTGTGTGAGTATTAGAGAAAAACAGATACAGTATTTATCCAAATGTCGGGATTAGAAATGAGACTGTGGGAAAAAGGTAAAGGTGCATGCTGG
>VVHJ01030496.1:3719-16752 GCA_015107715.1 Tylochromis polylepis
GTTAAATTAACACTTTCGACAGTGTTATATTTTTAACAGTAACCTAGTCAGTGTTAAAGATTAACAATAACTAACACTGAGCAGTGCTGATTTTCTGATTTTCTAACACTGGAAAATAACTAAAAATGATAGTAATATTTCAGTGTTAGCAAATCAACACTGCTCAGTGTTAGTCATTGTTAATCTTTAACACTGACTAAGTTACTGTTAAAAATATAACACTGTCGAAAGTGTTAATTTAACACTCAAAAGAGTGGACCCATATAGACACTTTCTAGTGTCAATTTAACACTGGCGATTTTGCAGTGCATGATTTTTTTTTTTCTTGTAAAGAGGGGAAATACCTCCAACATGCACAAACATTTGACCGCACAGCAAGCAGTTAATTTGCATGACTGTAATGTCTTTGATATGTTGCTTAGAGATGGTGGTGACTCCCAAAGCAGAGCCAATGAGAACCCAATGAGAAATGATTAGAGAATCAAAAAGGAAATGAATCGATAACTGGTATCGATCATGGAATCGGAATCTATATTCTTATCAGTTCTCATCCCTGTTTATCAGCAACCTAAAAATTCTTATAAATTAGGACTGTCCTCCTATAGCAGAGGGATGCCCAACAACATTTCTCAGGAGGACGGTGTGCTCCAACTCCCAAAAGCTGCTAAGAAATGGCCAAAGGAACACAACAAAGAAGCCAAGGCACTGAGATGGACTTCAAATTCAACTGGATCACTATCTGACAGAGATTTCACATTATGTGTTCCAACAAGTCAGATCCACAGAGGTGTCACCGTACAACCCACATAATCCAAAATACAGCTTTCCAACCTTTTTTTGTCCCACAGGATAGCCCCGGAGGTCTCAAGTTAAGGAGTACCCACAAAATATTGTTGTATTTATTACATGACAGAAATGCACAGTGCTGGAGGTTGCTGGCAGTTCACTCAAGATTAGAGACCGGTCACTGACCCCCTGTTAATCACCAATTGCTAGGGAAAGTTGTATATTCTGCGACCAGCTGGTAGGTTGCTGGAGATTGTTGGCAGTTGCTAGCATGAAGCTAAGGTATGTGGTGCCTCACCAAAACACCTACATGCAAATTAATTTGGTCATTAGTAGGTTGCTGCAGTTGTCATTAGTTTGCATGGAAGACTTGTCTGCAAATCTAACTTTTATGCAAGGTCATTTAGTTAAGTTTACTGTCTGTCATTTACTTTCTGAATGGTAGGGAAACATGAAGAAGTATGATGCAACCCAGAAAGGGAGTGCATTGGCCTACAAAAGTTTTGTATTACACTTTTTTATGTTTCAGTACAACTTGGAGAGGAAATGGCTAGTGTTTCCAGACAAGTCAGTACCTTCCATGCAACATATAGGAGACCACAGCAATCTGCTTACAACCAAAGCAATCACAAGGAGGTTTTGGTGCAGAGGTTACCAGAGGCCCATGGAAGAGTCTCTAGATCTGAGCGACTGTGTCACATAAAACCTGTAAAGACTAGAGACACGAATTCACTACAGCTTGGTGTACAGTTTAGTAAAATTAATATATGATGTAGAAAACAAAAATAAGGCAAATGTGTTGCTTTGTGAAGAAGTAGTGAGTAGTTGGAGATGACAAGAAAATACTGTGTTGTGAATTCATTTGTACAGTGTGACAGAATCCCTGTGTGATGGCCATTTAAAGTGAAGAAGAAAAATCACTAAGCCTTCAATTATTTTATCATTTGTACCCATAGCTGTGTGTTCTCTAAAGAAAAAGAAAAATACAACTCTTTAGATCTATTGCCATGTGTCTAGATCTGTTGTCTGATCAATAGCTCACTGATCACACTGTTAAACAACCCACTTTGTCTTAGTTATCAGTGTATTTTCAGCTTGTTTACAGGAATACATTCAATTGTAGCTAAAGACATTGTTCTGTTTGAGCTAAACAACAAATTTGTTCCCATCAAATTAAAAAATGACTTTTTGCCCACTAACAGCTTTACTCCACAGTAACTGTATATAAACACGATGTTTTGACTTGTAAATTGCCTGAGGTTGTAATAAACAGCCCTAAATCAATATTTCATGTCTGAAGATTAATGTGTTTGGTGCGCTGAGGAGC
Organism: Tylochromis polylepis; assembly: GCA_015107715.1. NCBI lineage: Eukaryota > Metazoa > Chordata > Actinopteri > Cichliformes > Cichlidae > Tylochromis > Tylochromis polylepis. Next base: position 5,833 of record VVHJ01030496.1, read on the forward strand.
AACACATACCTCACCTTGCTGCAAATTAATTATCTTAAGGTGATCAAGATCATATGCTTATTCGTGCAGAGACCAGCTTCCTGTAACTTATTAATGTCATAAACTGCATTCTCCACCACTGCACCTTTCTTCCTACAGGAGACTTTCACAAAGACTTCCTGTGCATCCTGTGCAATGAATGTGACCAAGAAATAGTCACATTCGTTTCCTTTTCCAGAGTATGAGTCATTTGTTAGGGGCTCTGACATTTTTCCAAATGAAACTTGGTGTTAATCTTCCTTGAAAAGCCATTACAACTTTGTACTGTCTAATTAATAATGTCCGATTTTCTTCCTCTACGTGCCACTTCCACCTTTTTTTTCTTGCACGGGCATGCATAGTTCTACACCAAAAGAATGTGCATAAATATGCATGGCCAGAGATAGACACACACACACACACACACACACACACACACACACACACACACACACACACACACACACACACACACACACACACACCTGTTTTTCAGATGATATTCTTTTAATAAACGTGGACTCAATAAATATAGAGAAAAACCCTGTATATTATGAAGAAAATTAAAGTTAAAATAACAAATTGAAGTATGAGCTTTAAAGCATGATGGAAACGTGTTTTCACATCTATGAAATATGAGCATTAAAAAGTAAAAGTTTCATCTGATCTTCCTTTAAATATTATTCCAGGTTATTCTTTTCCTCTAACTTTTAAATCTGATGTCAGGATCTGGATGACAGCATATCAGCGCCATCGAGGAGAAACAGGAAGTGACGTGACTCTGTTTTTTATAATAATTATGAGAAAAGTGTTAAATTTGCAGGAGAAGCTGAAATGGAAACTGTCTGTTTTGATTTTGTCAACGGCCGCTGAACGCTGCTGTCTCTGTGCTGTCAGTTGGGGTCAAAAGTCGGCTTATTTGACAAATGGGCTAGCAGTAGTGTTTTTTTATTCGTCCCAGGAAGTCAAATATTTCAGTTTCAGGGTTGAAAAGGGAAGCGATAACACTCTTTAACTACAAAAGAATCCAAACTAGTTTTCTCTGTAAATTCCCTTTAATCTAAAAAATTCCTTGAACGTGTTTTGTGCTGTCAGTGGTCCTGATATACCACCGCAGCTTTGAGGCATTTGTATGCATTTTAAAATGTAAGATTTTGTCTGAATTTCACACAAAGGTAACATCATCCACTAAAATCCCATCTTCACTCCCTCTCAGACCAACTCTGTGGACGTCACCATGGACGGTAATTTGCCGTAACGTGTCTGAGCACCTCTCTGCGGGGCGGGTCGAGTGGGGAGAAGCTCAGGTGAGGTTGGTAGGTCATCAGGTCCGGTCTCTCCACCTGCAGGATAGCTTTATCTCTGGGCAGCGCCGCCAGGTCTCTGTAGCCCACCACCTGGTCATTGACACGGGCCTGACAGAGGAAGTTCTTTATTTACCACAAGCACTCAAGTATCATCACAAAGATTTCTTAAAGTTACAAATATAAGTACTCCGTGCATAAATGTGTGTAATTTTATTGCATAGGATTACAACTGGTTAACTAATAAATAAACTAACTAATAAATCCTCGCTGAGCCCAAACTTTAAATTAAAAATTTTTTTTTTACATTCAATATAAAAATGAAAGAAAAACTACAAAACCTTTTTTTTCCTTTTATAGTTGGAGATAATAAATGTTCGCTCTACTCGTATCTACTGCAGTTTATAAAAAAAATATTTGTCATGATCAGCCCGCTGAGTTTTGGATTCAAAAGAACTTTTAGGAAAGTTTCCAGATAAATGTAAGTTAAAAATGTGCCTCAAACATGTACGAGAAACATGAAATTCGGTGTTTCTGTTTTTGTCTCTATGACCACTGTTATCCTCCATGTTAGAGTCACTGAAATAAAAACCTAAACTCAAACACGTGAATCCTCCCTGCAACTGAAACTGACCTGAAAAGAAAAAACAAAACTAAAATCATCTGACCAGAGCTCAAATTTCAACAAACAAAAAAATCTGAAGTACATGCAGGACTCTGACGGTAAACGCTGCCACCTTGTGAATGTCTGCATTTTGCAGAGGTTTTTACAAAAAGTACCTTTACTAAAAGTAGAAAATGTCAGTAAAATAAAGTAAACGTGTTAAAATCATGTTTCCATGGATTAAACGAGTAAATGAACATCAGCTGAACGTCTGAGCAGCTGTGACGTTACCATGATGCCCGTTGCCGGAGAGCCCGGGGTGCTTGGGCCCCTCGAGGACGGCAGGTTGACCGGAGTTACCCGTCCCTCCACCTGCCAAACAGCCAGTCAGAAGAGACAATCAGGAGGTGAAAACAGTCCAGTTTATTAGCACCAGCTCAAAGAGCAGGTGAAAAACCACAAACAAACCAGAAGAAGAAGAAGAAGATCTCACTTGACAGCAACAATGGCTTGTTTCAGACAGATGATGGTCATAAAGGATTATTTTGAGCTGTGAATCATGCAAAGCTGCTGGCAGTGAGAATAAATCCACTTTAAGGTGTAAATTAACTTTCAGACTGACAGACTGCTCACTGAGCAGAAGTCTCAGTGTGACCTCATCGTGTAGCGATATTTTAGGTGTGAGTGTGCCGATGATGGAGCTCCAGCAATGACTCATTACCTTCTGCATGGCTGCGGGCACGAACGTCTCTCCGACCTGAGTTAAGCAGCTGCAGAGGAAAAACAGAGACAGGGTCAGTGAATGCATCAGCTGCTCCAACGAATGAGCTCGACTCATCAGATCCAGGATCAGAGGAAGAGCAATTTATCTCACAGTACAGGCTCAGACAAGACGTCAGCTCATTTCCTTCCTGAAACCACTGGAAACATCCAGGAGGAAACAGAGAGAAGGAAACAGAACAGGAGGAAGGATCCAGGAGGGAGCATTGAGGCATTCTGGGGACTTTTCGTATCCTTTGTTTCCTTTATCGTTGACATCCAATCAGCAGAGTTTTGAGACTATTTTTATTTTATTTTTGTTTTTCAGAGTTTTGGCTGCATTTTTTTAAAAACTTTTTTGTAGTTTTTGGTTCTTTTTTATTTATTTTTAAGTTTTCTTTTGATTCGATTTTCTTGTGTTTTTGTTGAGGTTTCTTGTTTTTGGACACATTTTTTCAAAACTAATTTAAAATGCATTTTGTTTCTGTTTTTACTTTGATTTTATGTTGGTAGATTAGCTTTGTTTTTATTCTGTTTTATTTTCAATCTTTCTCTTTGTTTTATTGTTTCATGTTTTCGTGGTTTTTATTTTTTTGACTTACATTTCTCAGTTTGGTGTCTTCAGTCAGATCTCTGATTGGCTGTGAGGTGTTTCAGGAAGTAGATGCAGACTTGTGGTGCTGTTCAGGTTGCCGCGGTGACTTCAAGACAGAGTAAAGTGAATATCTGAATCTTCGTGCTGATGCTGAGAGTGTGACGGTGATAAAAGAGCTCGAGTGTTTATGAAGGTTGTGCAGCTCTGTGAGGATGTGTGACAGCGTCCTGATGAAGAGCGTTCAGCGTTAAAGGTGTTACTCACGGCTTAGACAGTGTTTGGAGCTGCTGAGGACGGACGACTGCTGGAGAGTCACAGTGAGGCTGTCAGAGGGAAGGAGGCATACCTTTTACCTAAACAACATGAGAGCTGGGGGAGGATATCCTCCATCCTTCCTCTGACCGTCCCCCACCACCTCCTTTCATCTCGCTGTCCTCCTCCCTTCCTCCCCCTCCCCTCTGCTGTTTATCAGCTCACCCAGCCGGGTGACGCCCAGCCACTGCTAACGGCTGCTGTGGTTACGCTCGTCCTCAGAGTCAGCAAAGCAGCTTCACCCTTCCCCCTCCCCCATCGCTGTCCAAGCATAAAATCTGACACCAGATCAGCGAGAGGAGAGCGACCTCAGCTGAACCCGATCTATGAACATGTGTGAGAGTCACAGTGACGGTTCTCCTCCAAACATTACCCAAGAGCATGCTCAGATCCTCCTGCAGGAGGTCAAACAGTGTAAACTCATCCAACAGCTTTAATTTATCTTAAAGGCCGAGAAGAAACCCGCAGTAAACACCTGCTTCTGTTAACGAGCTCCTTAATTCAATTTATACAGCACCAAATCACAGCAATGGTCACCTCAAAGAGCTTTATACTGTGAGATAAAGACCTACAATAATACAGGGAAACACCAACAATCAGACGAACACCTATAGTACACTTGGTGACAGTGGGAAGGAAAAACTCCCTTTTAACAGGAAGAAACCAAGCTCAGGGAGGAGGGCCCATCTACCATAACCGCAGGGGGAGGAAGCCAGGATGAAGACACACTGTGGACCTGTAATCTCTGTTAACACGAGATTAAAGGTAATCGGAGACACTGAAGCGGTTTCTCCCGGTTTAATGGCGGCACGTACTCACCGTGGCTTTGTTTTGATGAGCTCATAGCGTTTGTTCCCGTTTCTATTCGTTCTTATGATGATGATGGAGTCAGACCACGGTGTGAAGTCTTCTCTGGTTCAGGATGGACTTGATAAATCCCGGCTTAATCTTCTTGGAATACATCCGTACCATCAGGAAGAAGGAAACTCTGATGGAGAAACCAGCCTCTGTCAGCTCAGTCAGCTGACCTCTGACCTCACCACCTGAAGCAACCTCAGACCCACCCACACAGGCTGGTACAGCAGGCCCGAGGCATCATGGGAGCATCACTTCTTACCCTGATGCCCTACTCACTCTGGAGGTAGGGTAAATCTGCATCAGCCGATGTGACCTTCTCCCTGTAAACTCCTTGTTTCTGATTGGCTGCACTGATGCTGATGGTTTCCTGAGTTCTCACTGCTCTGTCTTTAAAAATGCTCGCACTTTCAGCCCCGAGATCTACAGCTGATTTTTTTTTTTTTTTAATCCAGTTTCAAGCGTCTCCGATGACATCAGAGATGACGGTTCACCTCCACCCTTCCAGGGTTTTTAACACATCTGATTTCAGCTTCAGTTTCTCCATCGCTGTTTTCTTTGATCAATGCATGTTAATAATTCGACTTTTCTGAAAGAGACGTACATCTTTTCCTCAACCACAAGTCGTGTCTTGAGATGGATGACCTGTTAATATGCTGAAACATATTAATCACTGCAGTTATTATCCGGTGGAAGGCACCTCCTGTTTGTGTCATTGAATGCAGGTGGCGACTTTGTTTTTGTTTTCTCCATACTTTTTGGGGGGGGGGGTTTCCTTTTCCATAGCTGTCATGTGTTTCTTTCTTATGTCGATGACACCCAACTTTATGTGACTTTTCTGAAATCACGCAGATCAAACTCTTTGTCTTCTAAATCAGTTAAATCCAACTTTTCTTCAGGTTATTTTCTTACTTTTACTGTACTAACATGTTCATGTTCAGTAATAATAATAACAACAACAATAATAATAAATAATAATAATTATTATTATTATCCTGCTTGGAGGTAAGATCTCCCAGGGCCTCCTCTGAACCCAGGACACGCTGGAGAGATTACATCTCTCGGCTGGTGTGGGAACGTCTTGGTGTTCCTCCAGATAAGCTGGAGGAGGTGGCCGGGGAGAGGGAGGTCTGGGCTTCTCTGCTTATGCTGCTGCCTCAGCCACACGGCCCTAGATAGCACGGCATTAATAGCATGAAGAATGATTTATTCTGATCTTTTAAAGTGGACTCAGTTTCCTGTTATCACTGTTTTTATTACTTTTATACATTTTTAGATGTTTTATTAGAACTTTATTACATTTGCTGTAATAACCATGTGAGGCCGCGATGACTGTATCTTGAGTGTGTTTGCACAATAACGATGAAGGTCGTGTCTGAAGCATGGAGGACTGCGAGCAACTGGAAGTGAAATCTTTAAACATGAAACATCTAAAAACAGCCTGACTTTGATGAATTATTCTTTATGGATGTTTCCTGCTTTACTTTCACTTCGTTATGTTTTATTATATTTTATTCTTGCACCAAGCAGGTTCGGGGATCAGGTCGTTTTTTTCCAGCAGGACGTGGATGGAAATCACTTGGTTTAGAAATCAGGAACTGTTGGGAGGAGTCTTCACCATCGTGAAATCCAACAAAAACAATCATATCTTCACAAATACAAATGAAATAAGGACAATTAGGAGATACCACAAACTGATGCAGACCCGATCAGGCTCCAAGAGGGACGCCCTCTTTTCTATAACAGGGATCATTTGTGTACATTTTATTGTTTTATTTCTTTACCTTCATATCAGTCTGATGGTTTAAATCACTCTTCACTGCTTTTCTCTGCAGGAAGCTGAGGCTGCAGTTACAGCGGCTCGCTGAGCAAAAGTACTCGGTTACTTGACTGTGCTGAGTGTCTCTGAGGACTGACAGCAGGCTGAGTGCTCTGTGTGGCCGATAGTCTTATCAATGAGAGCTTTTATCTGCCATTAGCCCGAGCACACACACGCTTAAACACATTTTACAGGCGCTGGGTGGATCCAGGCAGCGGCCTGCTTCACATCCACATCCCAGCAGCACACAGGCCGGAAACTCACAGACGATCTGCAGCATGTCAGCCATGCTTTCACTGGTTTCACTAAAAAACCTTCATAAAGTCCAAATGTACCATCTGAACAGAAAATAAACAGAAAAATGACTCAAATAATGAACCAGATCATGAAAACAGCTGCAGACCAAATACAAGTCAAATGAGAAACACTAGAAGGTTTTTAACTGTGATGCTACAGAAACACTCAGAAGGATCCACGACGGTGACTCTGTCAGAGGAGATCCTCATCACCAGTCCACCTCAGAGAACATCAGGTCTGAACCTGAACTCCGACCTGATCGGCAGATTCCAGGAACTGATTGGAAACTTCTCTATCTAAAATCTGATCTGCAGATTTTATTGAGAGCTCTTGGATTCATGATCATAAACAACCAGAACCAATAAACCAATCAGCTGATGAATCAACAGCTCAAATCTAAGGAGCTAAGGAGAAATTGACTGGACATCTGTAAGTTTCCTGAACATGTTTCAGCTCCCATCCCAGAAGCTTCTTCACTCCAACAGTTCAATGATTATCAGTAAATGACTTCCAGAGACTGATCCAGCTTGCTGTGAGAGAGCATTTCACCGATTCTGACATTTTGTGGATTGAATTGATAGAGTTTCTCTGATTAATCACTGATAATAGAACCGATCAGTGTCAGAGTATCGCAGCTGCTCTCACAGAGACCTCAGTGTTCAAGATCTCTGAGAGCGTGAGGAACATTAGCGATGATGATGATTGGTCCTCAGCTGCAGGTGTTTGGGCTATGATTGGCTGAGGGTGTTCTGGCTGCTTCAGCACTGCCTTAAATGGCCCAGATGTGAGCTGTGCTGTGACATCAGCACCACATCTGGCCCAAAGAGCAGCTGTTCTAATTTTCTTTTCAGGCAGCCTCATGAATTCCTGGCTATGTCAGCTCCGCCTCTAGTGGGCCAGGTGTGACTTTCTGACCAATAGTTGAGCCATAAATACCAAACACACCTGCAGATCCTCTTAATCTGTTTGGATGTAAACGCTGAGCACTCCTGTCTCCTAAAGGAGCACCGGCAGCAGTCTCATCATTCCCTCATGTTTTAGAGACTGAATCAGCTGCTGCTCCTCTCCTGGAGGAGGAGGCTTTAAAGCACCTCCTACTCCTACTCCTTCTCATCATCATCATCATCACTCCTGATTTTCTACATTTCACAGAAACCCGAAAAAAACATCAAAACATCATACCGACGGAGCTCAGACCTGCTTCCTCCTCTCAGAGGGAACCAGAGGAGGCCCGAAAAAACACACACACACACACACACACACATACTGAACCTGAGACGCTGTTTTTATTCCGAGCTGAGGAGGAGCGGAGGGATGAAGGAGCTCTGCGGTCATGTGGCCGATCTGAGGCTTCATTACGCGGAGGAAGAGGAGGGCGAGTAGGAGACAAGTGCGTCTGCAGCGACACGAGAAAAACAGAAAAGCACACAGAGGGAGCTCTTACCTCCGAGCAGGAGAATCAGGCTGACCGGAGAGGAGAAAAGACGAGAGGAGGCGCTCCGTCCTCACAGCGCCGACAGGAGGAGGAGGAGGTAAGGTGGAGGGAGGAGGAAGACAAGGAGGTGGCGGCTGGCTGCTTTTAAAGCCCGGGCTGCTGTGACCCCAGCAGGAGGAGGAGGATGTTTTCCTGTTGGTCCACTGAGGAGCTCCGCGGCGGGGAGGAAACGTTTGTGACGTTCGCATTAAATAAAATCATAAAAACATAAAAACAGGAGCTCAGCACCGAGAAACCGAAGCTTCATGTGCCAACCAATCAGAAAGAGCCAGAAAAAAACACCAACCTCACCTGATTTGCCAAAAATGGCACCAAACAAGAAACATTCACAGTGATCAGAGGAAATACTGTTTATCTGATTTACACGGAAAAATACTACGTCTGATTACAAAAATGACAGCTTATATTCTCATAATGTACCACCGAATATGGAAGCCCAAGTCTGCCAAAAAAAGCAAAGCCACTCCCAAGTTTTTAAATTTATTATTATTTATTTACAGAGGATGTAGATTTTTTTTATTTATTTATTTACATCAGGTGCATTTTTCAGATCAACTGTCCAAATGTCGGCCTGATGGTGTGGGATACTACCAGCACTGATAATAACAATGAAAAATTAAATATCAGTATTGTGTTTATAATACTCACATTACATAATTATAGATTCATTTGAAAAAAAATCAGACAAATTATTATTTTCTATATTTCTTAATATTTATACATACATACACACATATCATACATACATATTTATACACATCATGATAAATTATCGTCTGATATCGTGACAACTATAACTGCTCATACCCTACATCTTCAGGGTTGAAGAGTCAAATAACTGCATAAAAACTTTAAATCATTACATAAAACTTCATTAACATTAAAAACAAAATAATAACATTTACAAATTTTGAGATAAATAGATTGAAGGCTGTATTAGTGAGTGATTGCTTCAGATCAATCATTGTTATTTTTTAAATGGACGAAAGAAATTAGATAAATAAAACATTTAATTAAATAGTCTCATATGTCATCATTACATTTAGAAGCACAAGATAACACAAGATTACACATATATGAAGTAAATTCATAAAATATCACTAAAAATAAAAATTAGATCCATATAAAAATGAAAGCAAGCAGTAACAAATATGATTATAAATGGAATTACATTTAGATATACAAGGTGAAAGAAACAAAGATAGATTATAATCATTATTATTATTTATTTATTTTTACAAAAACATATAATAAATCATATAATTTCTAATCTCATTGATGATTATTTTAAAAGACAGAAATGTTTAATATAACATTTACACATTAAATTTAATAAATTAATTATCACATAAATGTTATATACTTTTCATTCACTTTTATTTGTTTAATTTTTGTAGATTAAATTTAATATTTAAATTTCAAAAAATAATTCACTGTTTTTGGTTTTGAGGGCAGTGGATTAATTTTTCCTTTTGTCACTCATTTTTATTATTTTATCCTCTTTGGACTTCTTTAAATTTGATTTATTTAAAATAGTAACCGTTTTTTAACGCATCTCTGACCCTTTAAATGGTGTGACGTCACGCAGCGTTAAATTTGAGATCAGAGATCGTAAACCAGAAGATGAGTCACTGTTGATGAGCCCCTGGGACCCACTCAAGACACTGCGCATGCGTGAACTCTGTGATAGTGGTCCATCTTCGCTCGATAGACGATCTTCGGATGGGAGACATGGCGTCTGACAACGGACTGGCCTCTCTGGTAGGACTTTAACCGGGAAAACCCGCGCGCACGTGTGTGTTCGTGTGTCGGTGCTGTCCGTGAACTGATTTAACGGAGACGCTGAAATGAGGCTGAGACACGCGCGGTTTACCGACGCAGCGCGCGACGGTTAGCTAACAGCTAAAGGGAGCTAGCTGAGAGAATCACACGTGCAGAGCGATGAGCTCTGATCTCTGGCCTCTGTGTTCGGCTCGGTCACTGATAAAATGTTTTGCGTGATAAAAACTGTAGAGACTCTCAGGGCTGTTCGCCACGTGCGGTTCTGTACGTAACGACGTCACGTGGTCAGTGTGGGTTTGTTTATTCCGGAAGTCAGAGACTGATCAACTGATTTCTCTTTGTGTTTATGAACAATGAGCTACATTTTTAAAGAATATTTAAACTTCATATTCTTATCTATTTTTATTAGCATGAAGTTGATCATAGGGGCGTGGTCACATAGGAAGTTCATCAAAGCCAGGCTTTCTTTTCATGCAGCTTTCTCTGTTAATCCAGGCTCTGAGCGCACTCACATAAAAAGGCATGTTTCACAGGTAATGTGAAAATGCAAAATGATCCTTGTGAGTGCCCTCTCCTCCAATCAGAGATGTTGTCAGATAATGACAATAAAATGGAGATAAAATCTTTAAAGAACATAAAGATCTGACAGTAAATAATCTGAGAGATGAAGTAGCAGAAACTGGTTATCTGGTTATTTGTGGCACAGAGAAGTAAAATAAGGATTTGAATTGCAGTGAATGATTTTGTGTCTGAGCGTGCTCAGTGCTGCAGTTTAAAGCTTCTTGTCCCACAGCCTGACAAGGGAGATGTGGACATCAGATCAGTGAATGAATGTGATTGGTGGAATAGGTATCCTTCATCAGAGTACGACCCGCTGAGGCGTGATGATGAATGCAGAGGGTGGAGTCGGTGTTTGAAGCCTTCTCGTCTTGCCTTTTCCAACAACATAAGCCTCTGTGATATCTGACTGAGCTGCCTGGTTATTGCCCAGGTCAAAGTCGGGATGTACAAAATAAAAATTCAGAGATGAAAAGTTAAAAATTTTGAGCAAAAAGTCAGAAATGTGAATTAAAACAATCC